>PVKB01005995.1:0-77721 GCA_004027205.1 Ctenodactylus gundi
ACAAAAAAAAAAAAAAAAAAAAAAAAAAGCCAGAGGAAGGGACCTGTAAACTAGGGACAAAAAGCCCTCACCTGCCTTCATTCTGAGTGCTAGCCACCTGCTTAAGGAGCAGACACACCTTGCCAGGCTGCTATTAAAAGCCTCATTTTTCTGTGCTCCACGCATCCTTGTCCTTCCTTTGTTTGGACAGAGGACCCCTGGACACTGTTTACCACACCAGGAAGTGGGGTCGTGGTGCTGCTGAAGGAACCGGCCCCTTGTTTTCCTCTGTTCTTGTGCTCTCGGTGGAAGAATTCGGACAACACACACAAACACTCGACCTTGCAGGAGTGTAGGCAGAATTTATTGCGTCATGGATAAAGACAGAGTTAGGTCTTCAGGAGGCAGAGCCAGGCGGGCACCTGCTGCCCCGTCCCAGATCGGGTAGGGAGAGGCAGAAATCAAGGTGAACCTGGAGGTGTCTCCACGGAGGGAACTTTGGCTACATTTTTAGGCACATAAGAATTAGTTCTGGGATTCAGGGAACTTGAGTCATTATCAACAGTTTTACTTAGAAGTGATCTCGGAGTTCCAAAATGTCGCCCTGTCCTTTCCAGGTGTTCCGTGGTCCCTCAGGGGTCTTACCCTCCTAAGAGAGTCTTGAGAAAGATCGTTTCTTAAAGGGAGTCACAGTTCAGCCCAAGGCAGGAAGGCCTTCAAGGAACTTTTCTCTTGCTCATATTATCAGACCCAAGTTATGCAGGGTGCCTCGCTCTGGAACTAGAGACACCCTGTGTTTCTGAGTGGGGTGACCAGAGATGTGCACAAGGCGTAAGCCATTGCGTTCTATGGGGTCATTTGGGGTCTGAGGCCTAACAGATACACCTACTTGGAAGTCTTTATTCCTTTATATAAACGTCTGGATGTGCCCTCTTGTCTCTCAGGCCTGCTAATATCTTAACTACCTGCCCATCACAAAGAAGACAATCGGGAATAAATGTGAGAATTATCGGTCACACTTGCGTTTTCTCCCCTTGGGCTTTACACGCTCTGAAAGCAAGAACCTCACAATTCAACCTCTGTCACACTGCAAGCACTAGTAACTACTGCTTGAGGTGATGAACGTGTTGGGGAACGAACGAGCGACCCAAATCCCTGGAGGAAACGGTTACCCGTGGACTTGCAACGCCACGCGGAAGCCCCGCTCCATCGCTTGCCGGGATGGACCTCCACGGCGCAGGGGGCGCTGTACTAAGCTCCGCGCTCTCGGCCACCGGGTCGCTCTAGCCTCCGAGACGCCGCTCTATGGAAGCGAGAAGGGGCGGGTCCCGGGGCCGCGCGAGGCTTTTTTTTGTCCCAGCGCGGCGGCGTTTGGCTGCGTGGTGACTACGTGAGACGAAGCGCGGCGGCTCCGGACTCACGGAGCGACGGACCCAACGGCCCCTGCGGCCGTCGGCGGCCAGGCGGCCCGAGATGTTGTCCGGGAAGAAGGCGGCGGCGGCGGCGGCGGCGGCAGCGGCAGCGGCGGCGGCGGCGGCGGCGGCGGCGGCGGCCGGGACTGAGGCCGGCCTCGGAGCGGCGGGCGGCGCCGAGAACGGCTCGGAGGTGGCCGCGCCGCCCGCGGGCCTGTCGGGCCCCGCCGAGGTCGGCCCTGGGACGGCCGGCGAGCGCACCCCCCGCAAGAAGGAGCCCCCGCGGGCCTCGCCCCCCGGCGGCCTGGCCGAGCCGCCGGGGTCCGCGGGGCCGCAGGCCGGGCCCACGGTGATGCCGGCGTCTGCGACGCCCATGGAGACGGGAATAGCAGAGACTCCCGAGGGGCGACGGACCAGCCGGCGCAAGCGGGCGAAGGTGAGGCCCGAGCCCCGCCCGCCGCGCGCGCTGGGCGCGAGGCCGCGAGGCGAGGGCCGCGGGAGCCGGCCTTTGTGCCGGGCCGCCGACGCGCGGGTGCGGTGGGTGTTTGCTGTGGCGTCTGGGACAGCTTTGGGGCTTCTGGACTGGGGGAAAAATGGCTTCCCGATGCCTGGTCGCGGTCGGCGTTGCGGGAGAAACCTCTTGCTTGTCGGCCGGAATGTCTGGCAGCTGTGGAGCAGGGTCTGTGGCTTCCCGGCCGGTTCGAAAAGGGGGTGGGAGGTGATGTTTGAAGCAGTCACCGCAGACTTGGGAAGGATAAAAAGGTTTTTTTTTTTTTTTAAGGCACTTGCTGTGTCCCAGGAGTTTCAGTCCCCGTTTTATCGGTGATCTTCTGGTGTATGTGTGTGTAGATGAGGAGCCTGAGGAAGAGGGCGAATTAAGGTGCAAATCGACTGGACCAGACAGTGGAGACAATAACCCCCTCCCATCTCTGGGTGCCACACGCGGTGTTCCTCGAATCGCCAACGTTCTACTTTTGCACGACACCTGCTGGCAGATATTTATTAGGAATTAGAAGTTAGTAAACTGAGGAACACAGTTTAAGCAGCTCGCCTAAAGTTATAGAGCTAAGTACATGGTGGAGCTGGCAGATAAATTGTACGTTTGTACTGTGATGGGATGTCATTGGCCCCCTGAAACAAAGGATCACGTGGAACAATAGCAGTAGGGCCTTGAGGCAGCATAGACCACAGACGTCCACTTCTTGTGGAGATCTCAGATTCTAGTTGAGAAAACTGGAAGTACATTTGGGTAAAACGGAGATACAAAGTGGATTGGCAGTGTAGGTCAATGGTAGAGTGCTTACCTAACATGTCTGAGATAGTAGGCTGGGTCCCAGTACAGCAAAACAAATAAGCAAATACATTAAATAAAATTGCACGATTTTATCTATTTATTTATTTTCAGGCAGTCTCGTTCTGCATCCTAGGCTAGTTCTGAACTCATTATGTAGGCTAGGCTGGCCTTGGACTCACAGCAATCCTCCTGTCTCAGACCTTCTGAGTGCTAGGATAACAGGCGTGAGCTACCACACCCAGCTTTATGTGATGTGGGGAATCGAATTCGGGGCCTGGAGCTGGCTAGGCAAGCGCCTTAACTACTGAGCTATTCCTCCAGCCCCAGACTGTGTAATTTATACTTAAAAAATTATCTGAACTGGCCTGGTACTCTGAGGCAGGAGAATCTCAAATTTATATCTATCCTGGGCAGTTTAGCAAGACACAGACTCAAAACCAAAATAAAAGTGAGCTGGGGGATGTAAATCAGTGTGAAAGCCCTGTGCTCAATTCCTAGTATCACCAGAAAACCCCAAAAATTCGTATTTTGGTGTTCTTTGGAGGAGTGTTGCTATGTTGCCCAGGCTAAACTGCAGTTTCTGAATTCACGTGGTCCTCCTGCCTCAGCTTCTTGAATTGAGTGGGATTGCAGGTGCCATTCTGCCCCACTGCTGTGCACAACTGTTTATTCATTTATTTATGTATTTGGCAGAACTGGGGATACAGCTCAAGGCCTTCTCGCCGAACAGCCTCCCTAGTCCTTGTTCGTATTTTATTTTGAGATATGGCTTGCTATGTTGGTAAATTGCCCAGGCTCAGCTGGAACTTGTGATCCTCCTGCCTCGACCTTCCAGAGTGTTGGATTAGTAGAACCAGGTGATACTTACTCTTTTTTTTTTTTTTTTTTTTTTTTTTTTTGGAGACAGGTTCTCCCTAGGTAGCCCTGGCTGGTCTTGAACTCACTGTGGAGTCCAGGCTGGCCTGCTGGCCTTGAGCCCAAGGCAATCTTCCTGTGTCCACCTCCTGAGTGTTGGATTACAGGCATGCATCACCACGTACAGTATATGTGGTGATGAGGAATCAAACCCAGGGCCTTGTGCTTATTAGGCAAGCACTTTAATCGGTGTGCCATTCCGCCAACCCTTGATATTTCTTAAACAGATTTATTGTGATAGTTTGCAATTCACTGTTTTATTTAATTAAATAAAAATTATTATGATGATGGATTATTTTCCCCCAGTGCTGGGTATAGAAATAGGAGCCTTTGCATGGTGCTGCATTTGTACCCTTCCTATTTTATGGTTTTGATTTTGAGAGAGTCTTGTTAAGTTAATAAATTGCCCAGGATGTGTTCAAACTAACCTAACCATCTTTCTGCCTCAGCCTTCAGAAATACTGGTATTATAGGCCTGCCTGACCAAGCCCAGCTGTTTCACCTTTGTAGGGTGTACAGTCCAGTGCTTTTCCTCATATTCATAAAGTTGTGCAGTCAGCACCACGATCAATTTTAGAACATAATCCCAAGATACACCTGTATCTTTAGCCACTCCCTATTCTTCTCTAACCCCAGAACCTGCCAACCACTTGTTTACTTTCTGATGCTGTGAATTTTTGCCTGTTCTAGACATTTGATATGGAGTAATATGACATTCAGCCTCTTGTATTTGGCTTTAGCATTTTTCAAGATGCATTCGTGTTATATGTTCATGCATTACTTGGTTACATTTGTGGCTAAACAATATTGCATTGTATGAATATAGTACCTTTTGTTTATCCACTTGGACATTTTTTCCACTTTGTCAATTGTGTATAATGTGGCTATGAACGTTAATGTACACTTTTGTGTGAACATCCTTTATTCTTATTTTTGTCTTTTCTGTTGCATGTAATTGGCATACAAAGTATACAAGGTCATGCTTTGAGATACATAACATGGCTGTGAAATGATTACCACAATCAAGCTCTTAAGACATCCATTACCTTACATACTTATAGCATTTCTTAATTTCCTCTGCTTGGAAACATAATAGCATTAAGTCAAAAAAAATACTCAGAAAAAATGTGCTCAGCATCTCACTTCCAGAGACAAGTTGAGAGTTAAGTGAATGCCATTATAGATTATTTGATATTTCAATACATTAATGCAGTTTTATGGTAAAAATTGTCATGGTCATATACTATTTTATAATCTTGTTTTATGTAACAGAATGTAGTAGGCATATTTTCATCTCAATAAATTCATGTCAGGGCCAGGGACATAGCTCAGTAGTTAAAGAGCTCACCACACTTACTCAGGGCCCTGGGTTTGATTCCCTAGCACCACATAAAAATTAGCCATGGCACACACCTATAATCCCAGCATTTGTGAGGCTAAGGCAAGAGAATTGTCATGAGTTTGAGGCGTAGTGGGTTCAGCAGTCTGGATTGCAGAGTGAAACCCTGTTTCCAAAAAAGATTGATTAGTTCATGTTATCCTGATCTCTTTGTGATATATAATAATTTTTTCTATTCTCTCTATTGCCCTCCTTTAAGTTGTTGTTGTTCTTCCCTCTTATCTACTGGTAATATATATTTTATTTTATTTTTCTGAAACAAGGTCTCACTCTGTAGCCCAGGCTAGCCTCAAACTCTTGGCAAACTTCCTGCCTCACCCTTGTGACTGCTGAGATTACAGGAGTGTGCCACTACTTTCAGTTTATGTGGTGTTGGGGAATCTAACCCGGGCCCTTGTGCTTGTTTTTTTTTTTTTTATGGGTTTGAGTTCTTCATAAAGTCTCAATATTAATCCCATGTTAGAAAAGTAGCTAACAAAGATTTTTGTCAGGTCTGGTAATATAGGCCTGTAATCCCAGTACTTTGGGTAGCTGAGGCAGGAGGATCACAAGTTCAAGCTCAGCCTGAGCAGTTTACTAATTAGTCAGACCCTGTCTCAAAATCAAAAATGGCCTAGGGATGTGAAGGCCCTGACTTTTATCCTCATTAATACCATAATTTTTTTTCTCACATTTCATAAACTGTCTCTTCAGTCTGTTGGCTATTACCTTTGCTGTGCAGAAACATTTTACATTTTAATTTGATACAGCCCCATTTATTGATCTTGCTGTTATTTCCTGTACTTTCAGGATCCTACTCAGAAAGTGTTTGCCTATGCCTACAGTTTCAGGTATTTCCTATGTGTGTTTTTTTTTTCCCTAGCAGTTTCAAAATTTCGGGTCTTATACCTGTATTTTTAGTCCATTTTGAATTGATTTTTTTTTTTGTACAGCATGAGAGATAGATCTAGTTGTCATCGTCTACAAATTGGTACCCAGTTTTTCTAACATCATTTGCTAAAGAGGCTGTCTTTTCTCCTGTATGTGTTTTTTACTTCTTTATTAAGAATCAGACCAGGCCAGTGGCACAGGCATGTAATCCCAGTACTCTGGGAGGCTGGGACAGGATGATTACAGATTTAAGCCCATCTCCAGCAACTTTATCAAAAACGGGGGTGGGGTGGGGGAGGAGGAGTTTGTCTGGGGGTATACAGCTCAGGATGAAGACCCTGGATTCAATCTCTGGTACCACACAGACACACACACACACACACAAAGAATCAGGTAGCTGTAGTTGTGTGGGTTTGTTTCTGTTTCTTCTGTTATATTCCAGTGGTCTGTGTGTCTGTTTTTGTGTCAGAACCTTGTTAGTTTTAGTCCTTTGTCTTTGTATATAATTTGAAATCTTGTGTTGCCTCCAGCCATTTCTTTTTACAGTAGAATGGCCAAAGCAATCCTGAGTCATCTGTGTTTCCACATGAATTTTGGGATTGTATTTTGTAGTTCTGTGAAGAATGTTACTGGAATTTTGATTTGGATTGCTTCGAGTCTGTTAGATAATCTTTGATAATAGGATCATTTTAACATTAATTCTGCCAGTCTGTGACCATGGATGGTCTTTCCATCTTGTACTATTGTCTTCAGTTTCTTTAGTGTGCTGTAATTTTGATGTTTTTCACCTGGTTAGGTTAACACCTAAGTATTTTGTTTGTATTTTTTTGAGCCTATTGTAAGTAGAATGGATTTCCTAATTTTCAGCTAAGTCATTATTGGTGTATGGAAAGCTATTTTTTGTTGGTTTTATATCCTAGTGAAAATGCTTCTTCATTTCTTCTGGGTGTATGTCCAAGAGTAGAAGTGCTGGGTCACATGGTAGTTCCACTTTTAACATTTTGAGGAATTGATAGTTTTCCATAATAGCTGCACTATGTTACATTTTCACCCTCAGTGTGTAAGGATTCCGGTTTCGCCATATCCCTGTACTCTTGATATCTCTTGGTATGTTTTTACTGTAGTACCTTAGTGAGTGTGAAGTAGTGTCTCATTTTAGTTTCATATGCAATTCCCTAATGACCAGTAATATTCAGCATCTTTTCATGTGTTTATTGGCTGTTTATCTTCTTTGGTGAAATGTCTTTTCATATGCTTGGTTCAGAGTTTAAAATTAGGTTTTTTAAGAATTGTTTTGTAGTAAGAGTTCTAAGAGTTCTTGTTACAAAAATTTTCACTTTTGATGAGGATGGATGGATTGACTGATTAGAGAAAGGATCTCCAGGTGGGCCACAAACTCATGGCAATCCTCCCGTCTCAGGCACCCGAATGTTGGGATTACCGGCATGCTCCATCACGCCCAGTTTATGTGTTACTGGATAATTGAACTCCGGGCCATGTCCTTGCTAAACAAGTGCTTTAACCTGTGTGCTACACCCCTAGCTCCACAAGGTCTAATTTAGTTCTTTTTATTTCTCTGTCATAGCTGAGAAATCGCTGCCTAATCCAGTATTGTGAGGGTTTACTTCTGTGTTTTCTTAAAGTTTTGATGTCCTGGGAATTAAACCTTGGGAGTACAAGCTGCATCCTTAGCCTTTTTTCATTGTATTTATCTATTTATTTATTTATTTGAGACAGGAGCGCTCTAAACTGCCCATGTTGATTTGGAAATTGCAATCCTTCTTGTCTTGGCCTCTTGAGATGCCTAGGAGTACAGGCATATCCCCCCATTCCTGAATCTTTAGTTTTAACTCTGGTATTGAGGTTTGTGAACCTTTGGAGTTCTTCATTATTACAAATTGTGTGAAGTAGGGGTTGATTTCTGAATGTGAATATCTAGTTGATGGAGCACAATTTGTCGAAAACTGTTTTTTACCTTGTTGAATGGTTTGTACCCTTGGTGACCATAAATTTAAACCTTTTTCTGTATTCTCAGTTCTGTCTCTTTGCCATATTTCTGTCTGTATTGCCAGTACCACACTGTTCTGGTTACTGTAGGTTTATATTATTTTGGAATTAGAAAGTGTGAGCACTTCGGCTTCGTTCTTTTCCAAGCTTGTGTTAGTCTCTGTTTTTTGCATCTGCATATGATTTACAGGGTTGCTTTATCCATTTCTGCAGAAAAGATTGTTGGGATTCAGATTGATTTTTATTGAATTTGTTGCTCAATTTGAGGCATGTCAGAAGAGTTTTGTCTTTATGATTTATGCATTTATTTGAGTACTCATTTAAGGAGTAAAAAGCCAGCTGAGGCTCGTGTAGACATGGGAAATTACCCAGTTTTAAGGACTTTCTTTTGAAAAAATTATTTTAAAAATCTTACTATTTTTGTTAGTGCTTTGGTATAATGTTGAACCCAGGGTCTTCAGACTGAGCTGCATTCCTGTATCTTTTCGTTGTTGTTGACAACAGGGTGTCACTAGGTTGCCCAGGCTGGGCTCAAACTTGTGATCCTCCTATCTTAGCCTCCCAGAGTGCTGGGATTACAGGTGTGCAGCACTATGCCCAGTTTAAGTATTACATGATTACATAATTACAAATAGGTTCAGGTTATTGGAAGAGATCCATGAACTTGACGAGCCCTGAAATTTACATTTCATTAGTTCCAGAATAAATTTTCATCTCGGTGGGTATATGCTAATATTAAGGCAAAATATTTAAGGTTTGAAATTGGTAAATTAAATTCAAACTTCCTTAGCACCATACAGTTTCAGGAGTAACAGACTTGAGCTAGGCTTTGAAATGGCAGAATTTAGAAAAGTAGTCTAGAAAGGGGTGAACTTGGAGAGTTCGTTCATTCATGTCCCTGTGATTCTTTCTCATTAGTTAAATTCTACCTTGAGGGTGGTTCAGCTTTTTAGATTTAGTGTAAACAAAATGCTTACTGCAGTGTCTGGCATATAGTAAGTAGGTGAGTAGTAATTAAGTACTATTCCTAGAGAAAAGGAAGTGAAAAATGTAGGGAATATACAGGTTTCCCTAAAGTTTGCTAATCTTTCCTACATATGATAACTAGCATGAAACCTAACCCAGTAGTTGCCATGCATAAAAAATTAGCAAGACTTTTGGGACAACCTGTACATTGAAGTGTGGTGCATTCCAGCATAATTTTTCTCATGACATTAGTTTTATTTCAGATATTATGAGAAATTAATCCTGAGAAACATTTTTATATTATATTTAATTTTTTTCAGTGTGTAGTGACCTTTGGGACATTTTGTAGTACAAAGTGGTTAGAGAAGCAGCAAACAGTCCAGAATAGATAACTTAGTGTTGGAACAATGGACAAGTGAATTAAGTTACGAATTTTATTTAAGTAGATGGAGGCATCAGTAGTGTTTGTACAGTTGTGTCCAGGTTGTAGACAGTACTAGATTTTACTATCCAATACAGTTGCCTCTAGTTTAAATTAAAATTAGAAATATTCTCTTTAGTCACATAGTCATGTATTATAAGTACTCAGTAGTTATATGTGGCCAGTGGCCACAAATAAAGAATGTCTTCTTTATCACAGAAAATTGTGCCAGACAGCACTGAACTAGACTGAAGGGCAGACCCTAAGTACTAAGCAAAACTCGGAGAAGGGAAAGATATGTTTGTAAGTTTAGACTAATTAGGAAATAATTTGCAGATGAGGTGAGCCAAAGCCATTGCATTAGTAGAAAAAGATTGGAGACCTTTTAGAGTGGGTAGAACAACATTGTTTATTTGTGTTTTGTTACAAGATTTTGGTCTGTAGTCCAGGCTGTTCTTAAACTTACTGTTGTAGCCCAGGCTGTCCTCTAACACAAGGCAATCCTCTTCAACTTCCAGAGTGCTCATTTTTGACTAGTGTGTTAAAAAAGTGACTAAAAGTAATTTTGAATAGTGTATGTTGGTTTGCAAAGTTTATTTGTTAAGCAGTCTGGAAAGTTAATGAGCATTTGTGTGCTAGGTAAACTAAAAAGGGAGAAAGATTTATATAAAAAGGCTGGAAAAAAAAACAGCTTATGCATTTATTTGAGCACTCATTTAAGGAGTAATGGGAAAGTGAATGAATCAGTATCGTAAGGTGTGGATGGGTGGGAAGAGACTGCACATATAAACTTGAGAGTCATCCATGTGAAAGAAAGAGTAATTCTCTTACTTCATCTGCCTGTTGGGACATCTGTATTACAGTCCTATATAGTTGCAGGATCTCTGATGACTTTATAAAGTTTTTACTTAGTAATGAGCTTACCAGTCCTTTTAGTCCTTTGAGTTTAAATATCTTTTCTTTTTTCTAGGAGAATAGTTTTTGTTTTTTAGGCTTAATATGATTCCTTTAGATTATCTTAAAACTTTATTGAATGGGAGAACTTTTTGTTAAATACAATTTGAAACGAGATTCTAAAGTATAATACTGTCTCCCTGTTTCAAGGTTTTTAAATTTATGACATTTACTTGATGTGAAGACAGATTTGAGTTTGGAGGTTGAACAATCATATCTCAGCCTTAGAATCCAATTTTACATCTGTATTTTTTTTTTCCAAAAGTGTTATGACAGATCAGTGTTGATTGGTAAGTAGGACAAAAAGTTGGTTTTGGTTTGCTTTTTTTTAAATTTTTTTTATTATTATTATTATTTTTGGCTTGTCTTGCCATCCATCTCAGGACACTCCCAGTGGAGCAGAAATGGCGGAAGAAACCTAATTTTCAGATCTGCCCAAAACTGAGCTATCGAAACAGTGCAAACTAATGTAGTGGTAGATCTTTTAAGGGTTTAAGGCTTGGATTAACACATTGGGATGTGTATTTATTTATTTCAACAGTATATTCTAAGATTGAAATGATGCATGAAATCCACAAGAATCCTATGGTTCTGTGGAGCCGCTTTATTTTTTTTAATTGCTACCTTTAGATGTTCTTTCTTCTAAGATATTTTTCTTAATTTATTTTCTGCCTGTAGATTAAGGAATATTTAGAGGAGCCTTTTCAACGTGTTAATCATTTTACTGTCAATATTAAATTTTAATATCAAAAAGAAATATTCTGTAAAGCTTCTCAGAACCTTTAATGTACATTGTGATTCTCCTAGAGGGGACATATGAAGAGGTAGAGTTTTGCCAGGGGTAGTGGTGCATGTGTATAATCCCAGCTCCTGGAGACGCTGAAGCAGGAAGATTGAGGCCAACTTGGTCAATTTAGGGAGATCTTGTCCCAAAAATTAGAAAAGGGCTAGAGATGTAACTCATGATACAGTACTTGCCTAGCACATATTCATTCCAAAACAAAAAAAATAAGCCTCTGTGCCTTCTCTTCTCCCACCATCCTCCCAACCTCCCCCTGGGGGAGAGGGGTATGTAAGTTTCCCAAACTTGATTTTGGGTCTTTGCTTCCTTCAGAGCACTTAGTATGTCATCAAGCATCCTAGGGAAAAACTGAACTTAGGTAGTAGACAGGATAGATATCTTGGTTACTTTTTTCGTTGCTAACATCCACAAATTAGGGGAGGAAAAATTTATTTTGTTTAGCTCACAGTTTCAGAAGATCACAGTCGACTCAGGAGCATCTGGTAACAGTGAAAGTACATGACAGACAGAGGTGGAGGCAGCTCTCACGACATTGCTAACAGGAAGGCAAGTCAAGACAACTTGAGTCTAGTCCCTTAAGGAGGAAGGAAGGAGCTTATATGTAGATCTTTCCAGGTCCAGCCTCAGTGTTCTGCCCTTTCCAGATGTGGAAGATAGAGTAAAGACCCACTACACGCCTGTAATCCAATCTGCATGCTTGCAGTCCATCCCTCCAGACCAGGCCCCAGCAGTTAATGGTTCTATAGACAATCCATAACATCCAGATACATGATATTTTGAGGGGATGTTTCAGATCCAAACCACAGTACAGGATCTTTTATTATTCTCAGGGTTTATCTCAAAATGTGTGAATTGCCCAATTTGATAATTGGGCACTTTTTAAGTGATTTTGAGTGAATAGGATGGTTGGGCGGGAAGATTAAAGCACTGAATCTTTGGGAATGAGATGGTTGAGCTTTGTTGAGGAGAGGTAAAAGGAGAAAGAAAACTGCATATTGTAAAGATTTTTTTTTTTTTTGCATTATCTGATCTCTTTCCCCCTTTGAAACCTTTTTTTCCCCTTTTTACTGTTTTTCTGTACATTGGTCTGAGACCTAGTCCTACCATGTTTCTCAGTTGGGATAAAGTTCCATGTCATGTACATTTCAGGAAGCTTTTTTAGGAAGTCCCTCTGTGAGATAGTAATTTTATCTTTTATTTGCAACTATATTTTCAACTAATTAAAGGTACTCCTAGTAGTTTTGCCATGTACTTAGTGTTTGGTGTTTGAATAGAAAAGTATCATGTAATTAATATGTAAAATTAAGATTTCTGGATTGCAAGTCATAGCTAGTCAGTTTGTCCTTAATTTTTGTTTCCATATTTTTTAAAGAATCAGTAATTTGAATTGTTTGTTACTGTATATATAGGAAAACTTATTATATCAGGCTAAACCTGAACTGACACAAGATTGTTTCATAAGGATTTTAAATTTTTTAAACAAATATCTACTACATACTGACTTTTTTTGTTACATGCTTATTTCCCTAAACATTTCAAGTTAGAAGAGCTGGAGGAATAGGTCAGTGGTTAAAGCACTTGCCTACTGAGCGTAAAGCCTTGAGTTTGGTTCCCCAGCACCCCATAAACTGGGCGTGATGGTGCCTGCCTGTAATCCCAGCACTTGGGAGGCTGAGGCAGGAGGATTGTCATGTGTTCGAGGCCATTTTGGACTACATAGTGAGCTCAGGATCAGCCTGAACTGCAGAGCAAGACTCTGCCTCAAGAAAAAAAAAAATTCAAGTTGGTGGAGCTGGAAGAATGGCATAGCAAATAGTATCTGCCTAGTAAGTAAGTGCAAGGCCCTGAGTTCGATTCCCCAGCACCACATAAGCTGTGTGTGGTGGTGCAGGAGGAGTGCCATGTGTTTGAGATCAGCCTGGTTTATATAATGAGTTCAGGATGAGCTCGACAACAGAACAGATGTCTCAAAAAAAAAAAAAAAAAAACCAAATCAAGTTAGAAAGCCATTCATATTACTAATGGTTCCAAAAAAAAAAAAAAAATAAAGAGACTCCCTGATTTTAGATATTCACTGTATTTAGCTTTTCCTGGTATAATCTCCACATAGGTAGAGTACAGAGAGATGGATGAGAGCTTGGCCAACCTCTCAGAAGATGAATATTATTCAGAAGAAGAGAGGAATGCTAAAGCAGAAAAGGAAAAGAAACTCCCCCCGCCTCCCCCTCAAGCACCACCTGAGGAAGAGAATGAAAGTGAGCCTGAGGAGCCATCTGGTGAGTTGTAGTAACTAATCACAAATTTACCTTAGAAATAAGAATAAATGTATTTATTCCTGCTCTGCAGTGTTATTTGTGTCTTCATCTTTGGTTTATACTACAATATTTGGGCTCTTGCCATGTGTGTCTTTATATGTGCTTGTGTCTACATACATACCTATTTGTGTCCATATAACATTTATACATATCAGTGGTACTGATAACCATATGTATGTCTGTATGTGTGGGACGAAAGTAAAGGATGGTGGTAGCACGAGGGATTAGAAGATAGGACAAAATAAATGGTTAGAGAAAACAAAATGCTTATTGCCAAATTCATCCTGTTCTCTGAATGACTCAATTTAAAAGTAGACTGTTAGGGAAATTGTTTTGGCCAAATTATGTCTTTACATGTATTTATACATTTTTATATCTTTTTTCCTGCTAAAAGCTTCATGAAATGAGAATCAGTTTTGAGAAATGCCTTTTCCTAGATAACAAATATATTCTGAGATCAAAAAGAGCAGGTCTGAGTGACTGTCATTGCTTAGTTATTGAGCCCTCCAGCCAAAGGAGTGGTGAAAGAAAGACTGACGTGACTCTAAGGCCACACAGGCTTCCTTCTGCTGTGGGAAGATGACTGCAGTCTGTATCTTGGGTTTCAGAGCTTCAAGCATCTGTAAAGCCTCCTCACTAACACTCTCAGCCCTGAGTCCTAGCTTCCTGGTATAGAGACCAGTCAGGGATGCTCCTCAGTTTTGGAAAGACCAACCAAAAAACGAAAAATCTTAGTTTTTTAAAAATCTTCTTGTCCCTAATGACAGACAATTCGTTAGCTTTCTTGACTTTGAATTTTTAGAGTTCCCCTCCTTGAAATAATTTTTATATTTTCATTAGCTCCAGCCGTAATTACCTTACTAATTACTTTAGTTTTATATCCTTTAAAAACAAAATGAATGTTTTAAACCCTATCTGCTGCATCTTACATTATGTTCTTAGATACTCAGATTAAGATACTCGAAGTCTTATCTTTTGGTTTAACCTTTTTTTTTTTGCATTTCTCTGTGAGTTTGCTGTAAATTGTTAGACATTGTTTATTTTTAAATTATTACTGATTTTTTGCATGAGAAGCAAATCAAATGTTAATTTAAATTTAAGTTGAGAGCTTAAATTTTTACTAAAAATCGTGAAACCTTTTTGTTTAACATCATTGAAAATTGAATCCAAGGCCTTTATACTGAGCTACATTTTCAGCCTTTTATTTATTTTGAAATATACTCCTGCTAAGTCATCTGGTTGCCTAAGCCTGGCTCAAACCTTGTGGTTGACCTGCCTCAGTCTCCCAGAAGTGCTTAGATTACAGGTCTGCACCACTGGACTTGGCTAAAAAAACAAAAATTTATAATTTACAGGATTGAAATACAGTATCATGTAGGAATACAGTTCAAAAAGAGAAAGATTAGATTCTGGGTTCACTTTATCCAAAGAATAACAAGTTATTTTAAAGAGTGATTTTTTAAAAAATGACTTTTTGGGAGGAGACTCCTCATTGGCAGGTAAATCATAGTCTCGGTGGCACTTTTAACCTTGTAACTAATGTCCTGAGTCACAGATAGCTTCTTCTGTGTCTCAACAATACAGCTTCTGTTACTGTTCCCATCTTCCTTGTTTGGACCCCTTCTGCATTTAACTCTTTTCTTTGTCCCAGCTGTTCCCTTTACTCCTGTATTCTTTTTCTCCTTTTGTCGTCTATTTCTCTTCTGCTTTAGCAAAAATTATACCTGTCAAAGCTCAGGAGGCTGCTGATGTCTCAGCTCAAGGGCATTTAAGTACTATGCAGTGATGAGCTGGTTGACCCTCTCTTTTTGGTATGATTGACAGTGTTCCCAGTGAAGAACTGATTTAGCATAAGTACTGAGTTGATGAACATGATTTGTTTGAAAATTTTAGTGTTCTGATGTTTTCCTTTTTGTGAAAGAGATTTTTTTTTATGTGTCAGGCATTGTTCTTGTAAGGAAGTATTTTAACAAAGGCACTTAGGATTTGGCGTAACCATCTTTATTCTGTTGTGTTGTACTTCACTCTAATGCAGTGGCTTAGTTTATGATCTTTGTGTATGACCAAGGATTTACCCAGGGTCTTTGCACTTGTCTACATACTTATTTTTTTATTTTGAGCTGGGGTCACAAAGGTTGCTGTGCTGCCCTGGCTGGGCCATCATCTGCATCTTCCTTCTTCAACTCCCAAGTGCTGGGATTGTAGGTGTGTGCTACCATACCCAACTATCTTAGGTTGCTTTTTTATTTATTTTTTTTTTGAGAAAGTTACGGTTTTAAGTTAAGGATATCTTTGATGCTTGAAGATAAATTAGTAATGGCCAAAACTTGCCAGTTTGTTGTTTGTGGTTATGAAAATAAAGATATTTTTCTTCCAAAATACCTTAGAATATTTTGAAATTTTCTGGAATGAATTAAGGAAATACTTCTTCCTGGAAAGTAATAGTAGTCTACTATGCCTGTAGTTTAGAAATAGTCTGTGATGGTAAATCATAAAGTATTATCAAGTTAGTTCAATATTTGGAAATTGTGTGGGGTTACTAAGTTTGTTATACCAGGAAAAGCTCTTTCACAAGAGTTTTCAGTTAATTTGAATGGAAACGACATATAGTGAAAAAAATTTATATATATGTATATATATATATATTAAACCAGACATTGATTTGACTTTCTAAAATACAGATGAAAGGTTTGAATACATTTCATAATTATGAACTTTTAAGTTTCTTTAGAGAAGTTTTTTTCTTTTTTTTGCGTTTGCTTTCCATAGTGTTACTATTTAAAAGAAAGTGTTTTGTCGCTTATGAAAGCTTAGCAATCAGTGGGGTTAAGTGCACCTGGTGGCACAGCCTGTAATTCAGCACTTGGGGAAGCTGAGATAGGAGAATCACAAGATCTGGCTCATTCTAGGCAATTTAAGAAGACCCCCACCTCAAATAAACAGTTAAAAAAATGGGCTGGGGATGTAGCTCAAAGCAGAGGCCCTGTGTTCAATATCCTGTAGCACCTCCAAAAAAAAAAAAAAACCGCTGAAGTGAATTTAAGGGCATCATTCAGTGGATCACACACATAATTTGACTGGACTAAGTTACTGTAGGAGAGGACTAAGAAGATGGCCAAAAGGCAGAGTGGAGCCATGATTTGGTTGGCTTAGGTTAAGCGAGGCAGAAGAATTTGAGCTGGTAGGAGTCTGACTTAGGGTGTATGGGGTTTTTTGTTGTTGTTTCAGTTGTTTTTGTTTTCAGTTATTTATTTAAGAGCTAGGCCAATGTTCTGGCAATGAGTTATAGCCTCAAACCACCTTACTTTACCCCTGCTTTCCCACAGTCCCCCACTAAGGTGTTGTGAGCAAGAGAAGTAGTATTGAAATGTATGAAGGGCAATGTGATGTGCTTTGTAAGGGTGACAACAAGAGTAAAAGAACAGGGTTGGAAACAAGGCGAACTGTTATGGAAGTTGAGTTTGGTAAATTTGGGTCAAGAGAGATTTTTCTGTATAACAGGGTTGATTTGGGGAGGTAAGTAACTAGTATTGAACCCTGGGCCTTGCTGTTTTTGTAAACCATGTTCTCTAACACTGAGCCACAAAAGGCGAATTTAGTGAAAATAGGAAGTTTGGTTTTTTATTTGTGTGATTGGATTTATTTTATTACGAAGAGGTTTATTGTTTTGGCTAATCATTGTTATTTTCAGTTTTTGACCATAAGTTAATGTGGCATTGAAGTTCTGGTGACAAAGTGGGTGAATATGGATATTTTTTAATACTGAACATTGTTGCTTATATTTAAAAATTTTGTTCTCTCAGAAATTTGTTTTTATATTTAATGTCTTGCTTAATATTATTTGTTTTAACAAATGATGGATTTGTTTTCCTAGTACTTGATCGAAGCAGATGAATGTGGCTTTTTGGTTTTGTTTTTAGGGCATGGCAAGTGGTATTAAGCATATCGCTTATGGTTGAGTGTGTCTTACTAGTAGTGTTCGATAATAATGAAACTTTTAAGAAAATAAAATCTCATTCGTTAGACATTACTGTTGAGAAAAGCTTTTTAAAATGCTTTTTTGGCTTAGTTTGTTACCCTGTGTTCCCATTGAAGTATACCAGAAAACCCTTACTAAGTCATTCCTAGATTTAGAGAACTATGGTTTGTGAAGATATTTTAAGTTAGAAGTAGTTTGGTTGCATATAACCTGAGACTTTTTGGAAACATTAATTAAAAGGACATTTGAAATGAACTTTTAATATTAATAGGATGACCTTTTTTTTGAGGCAAGGTCTCAACCTACAGTCCAGACTGGTCCTCAACTCACTGTGTAGTCCAGCTTGGCCTCAAACACACAGCAGTCCTCCTTCCTCAGCCTCCCGAGGGCTAGGACTACCATGCCTGGCTTATATGGTGCTGGGGAATTGAACCCAGGGCCTTGAGCTTGCTAGGCAAGCACTTTAACCACTGAGCTACTCTCCTGCAGCCCTAGGATGCCTTTCTTAAGGCTTCAAGCTCATGAATTTTTTGGTAGAGATAATCAGATGTGTATGTGTATATAAAAGCGTGCGTATGTGTATACTATGTTTTCCAGGCTTACTGGTGGTGTTGATACTTTAGAATGAAGTTCAGAAGCTCCCATTAAGTCATTGATTAACTGTCTTTAGATCATTTTTGTTAGATAGGGTTAGCTGAGACCTCAGCTATGTATTACAGTCTATTTGAATGATTATGGGAAGGATCACCTTGTCTGTTTATATTCTCATTTGGACTAGAGGAAATGCGCCTTTCTGTACCAGAGGAAGGTCTTCTCTCTCATACGTGGTAATTTTGGAAGTGTCTGTGTGCTTGAATGAGATGCTGTTAAATAACAAAAATCATTGATATGAGAGGTAATTGGTACAATAATAAATGGTGTGTGGTTTTAATAAATTTTTTATCCTGCTCCTGTAACATTCAAGCTCTGGGTTGAAGGTATTATTAGAAAGCCACTGTAACTCGTCTATAATAAAGACACATAGTTTTGAGGCTTTTATAAGGTAAATAGATGCAACTTAAGACCATCGTGCTTAGTGAAGTGCATCAGATGCAGAAGATTAAACATAGAAACCCAGATTATAGTCATTTCATAGAACTAAATAGGGTGGAGTGTCAAAAGGGAGAGGGGAAGAAGGATTTGTAATTTTGATGGGATATATGTGCACGGACTGCTCAAGTTCAGTGTAAACATTATGTATCTCATGTATACATACCACTAAAATGAGGGTTGGGGGTTATTGCTCAGTGGTAGAGTACCAGCACCAGATGTCAAAAACAAAAACAGAACAAAATGAACAGTGCACAGAAGATGTAACCTGAATTAATAAAAAATGTTAGGGACATAAAAAGTATGGCTAGAAGAATTTAAAGATTCAGTGATGTTTAATCACAAATTCTATTATAATGAAAATATCCATGTGACAAAGATTGATGACTGAAAATTTAATGAATTTACTCAGTACAGCAAAAATCTGAAAGAATCTTTTGGATTATCCTTCAAAGTGGTATAACAGGATTTGACCATTGAAAAGCTGGTAATTGATTTAACTTTAGAAGATAAGTCATTGATCCCAATAATCATCTTACCTTTGTATAATTCTTTGCTTATAAGATAGCCCGATGCCTCCTATAAGCCAGGCAAAGCGGTTGTGGTTGGTAACAGGCACAAGTGGTGGCTGCCAATTACTCGGTTTGGTAGTGTGGGTAGTTACATGGTCAGAGTTCAGGTGAACAGTTTTATCATTCTGTAACTATTCTCAGATTTCCCTGTCTATGCCTACAGGTAGATTCAGAGAGCAAGAGCTGTCAGTTTTGGTGAGAATTAGTACTAACTCAGAGCTTAACTTCCATAGGAAGAATTACAGGATTCTGTTACATCCTCGTGCGTACAAGTCCCTCTCTTGGAGATTTACCAGAAGTGCCTTGGCAAACTCATTCGTAACAGAGCTCTCTGTGTTGATATTTAGACATGCTAGTGTAAAGTAAATGCCTGAAGTCACTTGAGTTCTTGTTACATTTAGAAAACAAATCTAGGATTATTTTCTTGCCTTTGTTTTGTTTCTGAAATGGCACCATTTCAGTGTTGTGATTTGGAAGTGCACTCCAAAGTAACTTACTAGAGGACTGGGGAAAAAATGTAACAGGCTGAAAAGGTAATCTAAATGAAGTCAGTGTTTGTTCTTACAGTGTAAGAGAGACTATATTTTACCAGTGTAGTGTGTGGCATACACACACACTGTGGACACAGTAAACAACCCATGGTCGGTACTCTCAGATAATTTAAAGCCTAGTATGAAATATAATGTATTTATATTTGTGTATTGGAAAGAAGAACTCATTTAGGTGTTTAGGTAAAAAATTCTAGAGGGAGTTGAGAGAAAAGAATGAAGATTGGGATTGATAGTACAGTACGTAGGGAAGTTTTTTAAGAAAGTAAAAGATGAGACATTCTCTTCAGACGATTAAGATTTCTCCGAATGTAATAATCGTTTATTAACTTTATTTTACACATATTTGGCAGACATAGTGCTAGATTCTAAAAGTTTGAAGATTAAAAAAAATGGAGTTTTCCTATAGTGAATTCAGTCCAGTTTAGGGTGACAGTTATTAGCCATTAGCTGCATTGAAGGAGCAGCATAATAAAAATGTATACAAAGTAAGAACTCAGAAGTTATGTGTATTTATAAATTGGATGATTTACCATATAGTCTGTTTTGAAATATGTATGCATTGTAGATTGACTAATTTCTAGCTAATAAGCATGCATGACTTTGCTCAATTATTGTTCTTGTGGTGAGAATACTTTGCATCCACTGTAAGCATTTTTTTTAAAGGATACAACATACTGTTCTTAAGTTTGATAGTCACACATTGTATAGTAGATCTCTCAGAAGCTGTTGTTAAATATTTCTGCCCAAAATTGGGTTTTAGAAATTTTATGTTACATAAGAAGGAATGAAGTTGGACTTCTATGTGCAGTTTTAGATCCTTGATTTTTAATGGTTCAGTGATTTTGGCTGGTAACAATTGAATCAGATGTTTGATCTTTGAGGTATTGAGGTGTTTTTTCCTTAATGATTTCATTTCATTCATTTTTTAACTTAAAAAATAATTGTTTAGCTGAGTGACTTTATTTTTACAATGTCTTTGAATTTCTTTTGTTGCTATGGGTTATTTGGTCTGATCAGGTTGTAATAGACAAAATAATTTGTGAGGATTTTCCTCATCTGCTACAGGGGGCTTGCTGTAAGGATCAGATGAGAAAATGTGAAATCACCTTTATATATAAACATCTTGTATTTAATGAGCACAGACTTGAATCAGAAATAGGAATAGAGTAATTGATATTTTATTTGAGGAAAAAATCAGGTCAGTTTATGGACTGTGTAGATACAATACTGCATTTTGAAAACTGGAAAAAGTTTATAGTACCTCATTATCAGTTGTGTCTTATAAAACTTAATTAAATCTTGGTATTTAATCTTTTATGTTATATGAGAAGATTGGTAGATCTCTGTGCTAATGTAAACTTAAGAGAATATTATTGAAACGTATGTATCAACTATTGAGATCTAACAAATGTTAACTTTTTGCTGTGTTTGCTGATCACAGGAGTTTTTAAACATTTGAAGATAGGTTTTGGGTTTTTTTTTTTTGTGGTTGTCCTTTGCTTTTGTTGGTTCATTTTATTTGAAGATAGAAGAATATATATCATCCATAAATGCCTAGGAAGTTGTATCTTCCTTATAGTTATATGAACCCAAGGCATACAGATGATGAATGAGAGCCTTCAGTGTTATGGGGGTATGTGTCTGTGACTAAGATTCTGAGAAACTTGTGAGCAAGGAAAGAAAATTGTCTTTTTAGGAAACTTATCCTCATTGCTACCAATGTTACAATGTTGTTACAATGGTACTTTCAATAAGAGCTCTAGAATGAAGTTTGTTCCTATTCTTTAAAAAAAAAAAAAGTGAACTTTGTTTTAACCACTCACACCATAAACTTTCTAGTTGGCCAACAAACATTTTGAAATGGAAACTGGGAACCAAGACTGCAACAGAATAAGAATGGGATGGTCTAGGTAAACAGCATGTGGAAGTGTAAATTCTTTACATCAGTTATCTCAGTAGCTTGTAGGATTTTGTGCCTTTTTTTTTTCTTTTTATTAGGACAGATCCTTCGTGGTAAGCTTCTCACATAGGCAGTGGTAATTCCAGGATGGTCCTACTTCAAGCAGAACCATTTTCTCATTTCTAGATATTAAGAAGGTTATCTGTTAAGTATTTCAAATGACAAATGTAACCCTGGGATTGCTATTCCAACTAAACTCCAAAATTTTCATTTAGAATAATTTTGTTGGCAGTGGTTTAAAAAGCCTCCTGGGGCTGGAGGAATAACTTAACAGTAGTGCTGTATATCCAAGTTTGATTCCCCAGCCCACATAAGCTCGGTGTGGTGGGGCACACCTCCAATTCTAGCCGAGGCTGAGGCAGGAGGATTGCTGTGAGATCAAGGCCAGTCTAGGCTACTTAATGTGCTCAGAACCAGTCTGAACTACAGAGTGAGACCCTGTCTCAAAAATAAAAAATAAAAATTCCTTTCATGTGCTGCAAAGAAATGCCTAGGGTTTTTCTTCTGGGTAGTTTAGTCTACCTAATGAACCCAGGTTTTTTTTTCTTTCTTTTTTTTTCTTGCATTTCTTCTAGGTGACTTAGGTTATTTATTCTGCCAAGAGTTACAATAAAGAAAAGGTCTCAGGAAAAAAGTGCATTCAGAGAAACACATGAGCCATGTTTTTAAAGCCTCTGCTCATTACATACAGAGTGGGCAGAAAAGTAGCATGAAGTTGTGTTGGGCACTGATGAGTTGGACTTTCTCGATTTACGTGTGTGGTTTTTCCTCATTTTGTTTGGTCATATGTCTCTGTTGACCATTTGTTTTTGAAGCTGGCTTTTCTTATGAAATCAGTATCAGCCTGTTGAGGGTTCTTTTGTTTGATTCAGATAGAAATCGTGAATCAGGAAAGTACAACTCTACTTTCAGCTCTGGTGCTGCTGGTTGATACCAGTTAATGCTGGGTGTCATTAGTTGACTTTGCCAGTTATTGGCTCTGGTGCTGACAGCTGCTACTGCCAGTTGCCATCAGCCAACTCTGCTGGGTGCTGACCTTTGTCTGCTGTTGGCTTCTGGAGGTCTTCAGAGCTAATAGCCCCAAGTGTTTTTAGCTTCTTTCTTTTAGAGATTGCTCTATCCACACAGGATAAGAATCCCGAGTAGATTTATAGGATGTTCTAAGCTCACATTTCTTGAAAAATCACCAGAAGATTTGCAGTACCATCTGAATGAGGCTTTATTTAAATGGAACTTGGGCTGCAGCCCTGGACGAGAGAGGATCCATGTGTAGAGGGAGCTCTCCCAGACAGACCTACAAGAATGTGAAAGGGGGGTTGCTTTTACAGCTGCAGAGGGCCTGTGGCTGCTCCAAATCCATGCCTACCAACTGCCTATTTCTTAATTCTGCTACACAGTTTTAGGTTTAAACCCAGCAGCCATCTTTGGAGCAGATATGGGCTGTCCAAGGTGCTGGCAGCAGTCGTGGCTGGTGACCGTTTGATTGACAGATGTCATGTCCAAGCAGAAAATGGGGGTCAGAGCGGGGTGAAAGGAGGCAAGTTGTGTTAATCACAGCCTACTGCAATTCGGGGGGAGTTAGGGAGTGACAGTGGGCCAAGGTTGCACTCTCCTTGATCTTAGTTGTGATATTAAGGTTACTTTGGGCTTTCAGGAACCTCTGTAGTGTGGAAGGGTGGAGGGGGCTAGGTACCATGGCTGATAGCCAGGCTGTACCTCTGATTTCTCCCCAAAGAGTGGCTAACCCTAGAAGTGGTGGGAGGTTAGAGGCAGGCTGTCCCAGTGGCTTCTTGAGAGTTGCAAGGGAGCAAAGGCAAGGGAAGAGGAGGGGACAAGCTGGCCCTCTCAACCTGCCACAAAGTAAGTCATATGTTTATATCTGCCTCAAGCCCACTGAGCCTCTTATTACCTCCATGCTGTTTTAAAGTCTATAAGACCTATTCTTCCAGATTCTATTCTTTAATTTCCACTGTCTTTAGAATATTTCCATTTAGTTTGTTTGGTTGGATGGTTTTTGAGGCAGGCTGGTTCCTGAACTCACTGCGTAGCCCAGACTGGCCTTGAACTTAGAGCAGTCCTTGTGTCTCAGCCTCCCAAGTGCTGCGATTACAGGCATGCATCACCATGCCCAGCTTATGTGGTGCTGGGAAATTGAACCCAGGGCCTTGTGTTTGTAAAGCAAGCACTTTAACTGTTGTGTTATTTCCTCCAGCCCTCCATTTAATTTTACTTACTTCCCAATTTTCTGTTGCATTTCCACTATCTTGGATTTAAAACCTTATAGTTCTCTTGAAAGTCATTTGTCCCTTTTACCACGACTTTCATAAAGTCAGGTCTTCTGTGCACAGCGTTTTCAAATTGCTGTGCCTTTTCCATTTATGTATTTCTATTCTGAGAGGATTTCACTTCACATCTAAATTATTTCAGTAGCCTTTGAGTGGGCTCTCTTTACCTAGATCACCTTTTCTTTTTAATCCATTTTATATAAAGTATCCAGATTAGTTTTAATTAAAGTATCACTTGTTTTGCTGCTTTCTTGCCAAAGATCACACAGCTTTCTCTCATTATTTCTAAGATCAAGTTTGGATATGAAGGTGGCTTGATCTGTCAACAGCCTCACTTCCTGCCTCTCCTGCCTTACAGGGAGATTGATGTGTTCAAAGACAGTTGTATCTTTGAAATGTTCTCAAGCTTTACCATATAATTTAAAATGAGTGTTTTGGCATTCTCTTTAATTCTATACATTTGTCCATTTTGATAATTGATGTTCTCTGTTAAAATCATTACTTCCTTGAAGTTTCTCAAAATATTTATAAAAATTATGAAATATGAGTGTGATTTCAAGAAGCTAGTCAAAAAGTGAGTTATAGTTTCCAAAAAGAGCAAACTGGTGATTCTCACCTCTATGCTAATTGTATAAAGTGTTCAAAAGGTAACAGAATGTTGACAGATGATCTCTTGGGTGCTTTAGATGAGAAAACATCCAGGGATGTGATTGTGACTGGAACACTTGTATTACAACTAAAGAAGGACAATTGAAAGGCTGTAAAATCAATCAGTGATATTTAAAGAAAATAGGCACAAAGGACCTGTGTAAAGGATCTCTTCCTGAAGTTTGAGTGAGTGAGTGAGAGAGAGAGAGAGAGTGTGTGTGTGTGTCTGTGTGTGTCTGTGTGTGTCTGTGTCTGTGTTCATGTGAGCAGTGATTGGGGTGTAAACATGTTAATTCACTATTGTCAAAATTTAAATGATGCTAAAATACTGTTTTGTAATATTTTCAATTTTGAATTCATAGAAGATAATCATACTTGCTTGCAATCACATGTCTTTGTGCCATGGTCAGAAGCACTGTCCTGAGCTGGAAAAACGCACAAAGAGGATGAGTAAGGCATTTACGTATGTCCTCTTCAGAGGGACTACCTGGTGGAAAGTTAGCACCGTAGGTTTGTATGTATGCTATTATTAAGAAAAAGGTGAAGAACCAGTCCATAATGCCCATATTAAAGATGGTCCTTTCCAGACTTTGGAGAATTATGTAACCTTCAAAAGTAAGAGAATTTTATGGCTAGAGAAAAATAGCAACCTCATCCTTTCACTTCTAAACAAGTTTGGCTTTTATCAAGCCAAGAGATAAACTATCTTGTATCTTGATCTCATTTTAAGCACTTTTAAGGGTTTTTTTAATCATACCTTGTATGTTTACATTGCCTTCTTTTTGGTTTCTTCCCATTTTTCCACTTCTGTACTTTGTAGTTTCATTTCTTTTGTAGACTTTTTAGTGTTATAAAAGATCTCTTAAAAGTCTTCCCAGGGTACTGACTGAACAGTACCTTTTTCTCCTTTATATTTTTATCAAAAAACAGTATGTTGTGAAGGTGGGTGGGTGGGTGTGTGTGTGTGTGTGTGTGTGTGTGTTTTAAATAGAAGACAGACTGTCTTGTTATTCCTTTGTTATTTAGCACGGAAGGGGGTATGAAATCTGAACTGTCAATTACCATTGACTCACTGCAAAGAAAATTAGTCAAGAACTGCCTGCAGATTACAATAATTAGCTGATTGTATGCATTGTCATTTGAGAAGGAAAATGGTAGAAATAGGAAGGAAAAAGTAATTTAGACAATGGCTTGCTTCAGGGTACTTTTTTGGTTTTGTTTGACTTTTTGGTAGTAGTAAGATGTGATCATGACTGAGATTGTTACTTTTGTTCTTGCCAAGACAGGACATCATTTGAGAAAGAGAAGCTATGTTATTACGACTGCTTAAATGCTATTCTTGAAAACATTTGTTTCACTACTCTGAGACACTCTCCCTTTTTGTGTGTTACTAAATCCAGAACTTAACCATGAATTAACATTTCGGACTTTAAGTATAATTTAAAATATCAGGCCTGCGTTCAAGATAAGATAGTTGCAGATTGGATTTCCTCTTCATGACTAAGTGCTGTTTTCCAAGGACTATAAACAACAGATTTGTACTTAGGCCTTGTCTGAGCATAAAACTTTCTAGGACCTAGAGAATTCCTTTAGACAAGAGATAGTGAAAAATAATTAGATCAGGATTTTATCTTCAAAATAGAGTATATAACCTCTTCTAGCAGAACCTCCTAGCTCCTTCTATATTTCTGTAGTGTCTACCTTCTATTATTAAAAGTCATTTCTTATATATAATCAGTCTGCTTCCTAGTAGGGATGTACATTTTTAAATGGTTCAGTGAAACTAGTTCAGGTTTAAACCACTGAGAGGTGGCATTGTGTGTCTTCCAAAGGTCACACTGAAGTTTTCCTGTTACGTTCCAATTGGCTGGAAGCTTAAGAGGATTCTAGCATCTGTCTTGATGATAGGTTTTAGAAGAGAGAGGGAGAGCCCAGACTTTTTTTCAAGCTGTGATTCTTTTTTTTGAATTTACTCCTACATATTAATAAGGAATATTTCTTATCAAGGCTTCTTCTATAGCTTGAGGTAGAAGCTCACCCAAGGTCTTGCCTGCCTTCCTTCACAGCCCCGCCCCCATTTTCTCCAAAAGTGTGTCTCTGTAATACGTGGATCTGATTAAGCGTGTCCGTCCTTAGAGTGTGCTCTAAAATTTTATTAAGGAAGCACTGATTTATTCAGCTCCAGTACTGTTGAATATGTATAATAAAGGAAGCCACTTTTGGAGCTCTGTCTTTATATTCCATGTCCTGAGGAGAAGGGAAAAATTTTTTCCTAAAATTGTCAGTGTTCTGCTTATATTTCTTTTCTTATATTTATCTTTTTAGATAGCAAAAGTACTGTATTACTGCCACTCCAGGTCCTAAAGCCCATGCCATTCCCTATCTCAGTCTAGCAATGCTTAAATAAAAGACATTTCACTCACCCCGCATCCAGACTTAGTGAATAAGACTGACGGCAAGAATTTAGTGATTAGAAAAACCATGTATTTTGATCCACTGCCATTCAGATAAGAATCAGTGTTTAAAGCTGAAATTTCCTGACCAGCCTTTGGAAGATTATTATGTTAAATGCTGGACCTTGATTCCAGAAGAAAGAGCTTTCTGAATATGGGTTTATTAGTTGGTGGTAAATCCATGAGTCACCAACTATTAGGCCTTTATGTCCAGATATTATTTTAATTTATGGAGTAAGGTCCCTGAGTTCTCCTCTTTCCTTCCACAGGGCAAGCAGGAGGACTTCAAGACGACAGTTCTGGAGGGTATGGAGACTGCCAAGCATCAGGTGAGGGTGGCATTAGATGCTTGCCACTTAGTAGCAAGAGCCGCCAAGTCAAGGATTGATGCTTGCGAGTGTTTTTAGCTGTGGTACCCACATTTTAGGCAGAAGCACAGGGAAAATGTAACCCACAGGACATAGTGATACAATAAATAGGAAAGAGCATATCAGTATGAAGGCAAGCAAAACCTATTGAAGTCCTCAGGCTGATCTCAGCCCTCCACTCTTCTTCTTGTTTTTGAGGAGATGGCGGTTACTTTTTTTTTTTTTTTAACTAGCAGCCTTTTTGGTAAAAGTAAACATGACATAAACTTAGGATTCATGGGACCTTTAAAAAAAAAAACACAGCAGTACACACACAGGAAGAGCAACAGACTCTTGAAGGTAAAAAAAAAAAAAAGACCAAGTCATTCTAGGACTAGTGAGACAAATTATGCAGGCGAATGTATCTTTTTAAATAGATGAGGATATTACATGGTGTCAAGTAGTTTTTTTTCAGTTACATTGTTAGTCATATTATTGTTTAAACATTGTGTTTCTTAGGCAGAAATGCTCTAAAAAGTCTTTTCAAAGTGTTTTTTCAGACCAAACACTGTGGATTTTTTTTACTTCTATGAAAAGGAAAGAATTTATAGGGGCCTCCTTCTGGATGAGTAAAAAGTTTATACCAGGAATTCAAAGTAACATGTCTGAATTTCATCCTTTGCGTGTTCCAGTGCTCAAAGCTGGTTTATAATTTGTTTTGGTAGGTTTGGAAACTGTGTTTATGACTTCACTGTTGGAGCATATGTCACTTTTTCAGCTAAATCTACTTTAAAGTTGTCGGTTGCAGTGTTTATATAGGAAGTCCTGGAAATATTTGTATTCTGTTCTCTTGGATCAAAGATAGTTCTGTGTTACTTACAGTCGTTGGTAGTTAAGAAGTTGTGGAATGTTAGAAGTACCCTTCTTTAAATGCTGTCCTGAGAACGAAGTACAGGTAATCAGTACTTGTTTACCTTTGAGGAATTAAAGTCCTTTTTCAGTCTGTTTTCTACAGGAAAGAATGCTTTTCATCAAATCATGCACAAGTAGGTCAGAGATAGCCTTTTGAGGTTTTATCTCAAAGAAATTGAGTTTTCTGTTGCTGTTTTTTAAAATGGGAATATTTGTTTTTTTGCTTTTATAGCTAATACAGTGTACTGCTGAAAGTAAAACAGTCCCATATGTAACTGTGGCGCTACTGCCTCAGTGCTTCCAGCCAGTGGCGACTGTGCTGAACCCTCCACCCTCTCTTCAGGTTTTTGTTAAGAAGTGTATATATTTGTGAGAAAATCAGATGCAGGAATGCGCTTGCTTGTGAGTGATCAGCATTCTCTTAACTGAGACAAGGGGATGCCCATAAGTATCTTGAGGCCAGTATTGTTTATTCACTTCTTAAAATTCACCTCAAGTTAATATGTACATCTTAAATCTTAGAGCTAGTAGAGAACTTGAGGTCATCTTGTCTAGCTTCCTGTCTTCCGAGGGTATTTATCTCTACTGTTTTCTAAATGAGGACCTGAAACTCCAAAAAGTTTAGAGGCATGGCCGGTGGAAAAACAGTAGTTGAGGAGAGGTGATGAGATCCTGAGATCTTACTTCTTAGTGCATAGTCTGTTCCTTACACTGCTAGAATTGTTTAAAATAGGCATTTACCCCAAAACCAAAAATCTGTAAAGTATAAGAAATCCTGCCTCTCCACTTTTTACTTTTTCTTTCTCCTTCTCCTGTTCTTTAATTCTTTTTATATTTAAGCTATTGTAGGGCTTGATACAGTGCCTAGTTTCCCAATTAATTTTAAGTCTTCTGTATGTAGACCCTATCAGACTTTTCTTTTCACTTTTCAGCTAGAAATCTAGTTGATTTACTTTCTTTATTTAAAAGAAAATCAAAAGCAAGTAACTCTTAGAGGCTTTCTGTTCTTTGGTTAGTTTTTATATCTATTGCCTGTATCTGATCAGAGTCATAGGGAAATGGTTTTGGGGATAGAGGGATAAGTCTCACCTGCTCTGTAGTCCCCTCGTCTTTCTGAAAGGTCTAAAGTATTCCTTTGAGTATTTAATCACTGGTATTATGTTTTTATTGAAAAAATGTGAGTCATTTAGTAAATGTCTGCCTTTAGAAAGGGCTGTTCTGCTTTAGATTACATTCTGAAAACTGATAAAGGAATTTCCCCTTTGGAGTGTTGAGCAGGCAGGAATCCAGCAGAAGAAAGGGTGAAGCAGGCCTGTGTGCACAGGCCTGTAATCGTGTCACTCTGGAAGATTGAGGCAGAAGGATAGATAACAAGTTTGAGCCCAGCCCTGGCAGCTTAACAATACTTAGCAAGAACTTGTTTCAAGATTAAAAGTAGGCTAGGAATGGTAGTTACATATGAAGGCCCTGGGCTTTGAAACTTTTTAAAATTTTTAACATCTTTGAAACATGCTGAATTTTTAGGGTATTAGATTCTGTCAGTTGTATCCAAACCCCAGAGTTCAAAATTATATTTCAGAGCCAAGTGTAAATTACGTATACTTTGAAAAATAAGGTTATTATTAAACTCAACTGAATTTTCAGGTTTTTTGTTTTATTTTTTCCTGTAACAGATAGTTATGAGTTGGGTTGTCCAGCCAGAGTTGCTTGTTACTTCACTTTGGATATATCCTTTCATTTAGCTTCTGAACAATGTAGATTCCAATTTAGCTTTTTTGTTGGTTGGAAAAGATTAGGCTTTTCTTCTTGTTTTTGATAATAGTCTTTATTCCTGAAGACTTGTTTGTCTCTAAACAACAAAAAGAAGGAAATAACTGCTAGTAGTTTCTAGAGGCCATTTTTTATTTAAAAAAATTGATATTAGAGCTTAAGGATAATTGGTTTTTTAAGATGCAGTGTGGAATATAAAGATGAAAATGAGTATTCTACATATATTTTAATTTAGCTTCCTTAATTTTATGTTTAAATGCCTGATGTTTGGTTTAGAAATACTTTGAAATTGCCACATGATTTATATAAGTAACATTTCTTGTTACATATTGTCAGAAATTCCAGTTAAAATACAAACTATGTTAGAGTTATTTTGGTAAGAACACTTGCAGTGAGGACACTTGGCTGTCTAAAAAATAGTATTTTGCAGAAGAATTGTTCAGTGACCACATATTAAACATACACAGGATAATATAGCTTAAAAGGAAAACTATTTGTGTCAGGAAGGGGAGTCTGATCAAGATAATTGATTTTCACGTTAATGCACAAAACATACCAAGGAGTAAGTTGGAGATACAGGAATGATCTATCATTCATTACAGTGTGAGATATTTGGGGTCTTTTGATTTTTGTTCAATTTATTTTGATTGGGAAGAGGGTATTGGGAACAAGGTGTATACTTTTAGAAATTTTCTATTTACTGAAATAACCTGTACCCCAATAGTCTACATTTTTCTTGCCTTAATTTGTGCTTCACTTGCAATAGTATGTCTCTCACTGATTTTTTTTCTGAGAAATAATTAATTGTCCTGACTGTCTTTTAGATTAATTTAATAGATTGATTTTAGATTATATGTAAGAATTGTTGGTTTCATTCAGTTGTATGAAGTGCAGTATTTATGCCCTCATTATCTGCAGTGGATGGATAGCCTTGTCACCTTGTCTCTAAAAATCGTGTATTTTAGTGTGTGGCCTTTGTTAGTGGTAGGCATTTTTGCTTGACCTCTTATTAACTATTTTTTTCTAGGTAGTGTTGGCTATTTGAAAGTCTCTATGGAAACATACCCTTCAATATATTTCTACAATTTGCTAAGTTAAATCTTTGCCTGTGTTGTTCTTTTTATTCTTCTAATATCAACTAATATCTTTTTGTTAATTTTATTTCCATTATCAGTGCTTTCAACTTACTGTTTTATGTGTTTTAAAATGATTAAATATGGCCATCTGGTGCCTGTTTTGTTATTTGCGTATAATTTCTTCAAGGGTATTGAATTTTGAAACTCTAAAGTTGTGTCTTGATGTCAGGTGGTGATACAGGGAGTGGGTGGCTGCTAAGGATTGAATATTGAATACAGGGTCTCAAATGTGCTGAGCATGTGCTCTCCCAATGAGCTACACCTCAGCCGTATGTCTTCATATTTTTATAAGCTAAGTACATCTTTATGATGTCTTATAAAGAGACACAATATATGCAAATATATTTTTAGACTACTTCATAAAATATGGCTTATCTCCCAGCTTATAAAAATATTTAATAACCAATTTAGAGAATTTCAAAATAACATTTTGCTTGTATATGGTATATATGTACAGTGTATTTATTGGATAGTATACATAATAATGTATTTAAATGTAAGATGTGGTCACGCATTTCTGCTGTTCCAACTAGAAGAAGTAAATTCCTAGCAAAGCCTTACCTTTGTGTTCTGTGTAATTTCTCACTTCTTACAGCATTGAATAATGAGAGAGAATGGGTATAATTTTAGTGGGCTGTGGATTTTCTACTATTGATTATTCAGCCTTAGAGCCATCTTTCTGTTCTGTGCTGTGCTCCTAAAGAAGGCTTGTGACTGCATTTTTTTACTCCCTAGCTTCTTTCTTTCCTGTTACTTTTGTTTAATTTGGTTGAGAGAGAAAGACAGAGAGAGAGAGAGATGCATATTTGTGTATTACTGACTGTAGAACCCAAGTCATTTGTCTTACACTACCCACCCCATCCCATTTTGAACTTTTGATTTTGAAACAGGGTCTAAGTTGCCTAGGCTGTGCTCAAACTTGGTGTCTTCCTGCTTCAGCCTTGGAGCAGCTGGGATCACAGCATATGCCGTTTCACTTAGCTAACTACTCTAAATATTTATTGTATGCTGTGGATGATGCTAACTTTAATTAGAATATCATCAAGTATTACAAAGTTAACAGATGAAGAAAATAAACGGTTTGTTGTGCTTTTAAAAGTATAGTTTCACCCATTAATAAACTTTGCATTATTAAGCACCAGAGTGTCTAAGTAGTTATTTATAAGGAAGCTTCAGCTTTTGAGAAAAAGTGAAAAAAAAATTTCCCAGTGGAGATGAGATCAGTCTGCAAGTGAGGCAGAGATTTATAGACATCATCCATCACCCCGAGTTTGTGCCCACTTGCACTTGACCCTGCCATCCTCTACTTTCCTTTACAGGTGTGGAGGGTGCGGCTTTCCAGAGCAGGCTTCCTCATGACCGGATGACCTCTCAGGAAGCAGCCTGCTTCCCTGACATCATCAGTGGGCCTCAGCAGACCCAGAAGGTTTTTCTGTTCATTAGAAACCGCACAGTAAGTGTCGAGTGCTGGCTTCCCCTGCCAGATTGTAAAAAGTACTTATGATTCCCTCCTTCTCTCCCTCTGTCCCTCCCTCCCTCCCTCCCTCTCTCCCTCCCTCCCTCCCTCCCTCTCTGCCTCTCTCCTTCTCTCCTTTCCTCCCTCTCCCCTTACCCTCACCCTCAAATATCCAACGTAAGGCTTTCATACTAAGCTACATTCCCCTGCTTATTTTTTATTTTGAGACAAAGTCTCACTAAGGCCCTAAACTGCTTTGCTGGGCTCAAATTTGCAGTCCTCCTACCTCAGCCTGTCACTCACCTAGCACAGTTCTGTACTTCATCCATTTCTTTGTCAGTAATATAACCCTCACATTTGAATGAAGTAAAATCTTATGTTAAAAAGATGATTTTACAAATAGTGTCTCTTTGTATGTATTACAATTTTTGTTATTTTAATATAGTTGCAGTTGTGGTTGGATAATCCAAAGATTCAGCTGACCTTTGAGGCTACTCTCCAACAATTAGAAGCGCCTTATAACAGTAAGTAGTATGTTTTATAGGGCTAGTTTTGGACCAGATTGTGAAAATTCATATTTTCTTCCAGGAACCTTGTAGCTTCTTAGTAACTAATGTTTTCATTCATATTTTACTGTTACGCAAAAGTGAGTGTATTCTATGGTTGTCTTTTTTCTTTTTTTTCTTGGCTTTTAAATTTTGTTGACAGATGAGTTCATTAGATTTCTAAATTCTTTATAGACCTGTTCTCTAGTTTTGATCTTTGCTTTAGATCACTGTTTGGGTTTAAACTGCTTTGCCAAGAATGAAGTTTTGCCAAAGTGAATGAGCGTTTTAACTGCGTTACAAATGGCTTGCTCTCCTTTATCATCTGTATTGAATTGTTCTTAAAAATGTCAGATAACATGATATATATTTTGGACTATCTCACACTAATTGTTCTAAGAATTGCTTTTCTAAAGAGTCATAGGACGTGAAGCTTATGAGAAAGCTGTATTTAATGACTTCATGATGAAGAAATAGAAGAGTTATAAGTTTTCTGTTCAAACTGCTGCAAACACAAACACTTTCATATTCCTTTATTTTATAGGCGATACTGTGCTTGTCCATCGAGTTCACAGTTACTTAGAACGTCATGGTCTTATCAACTTTGGCATCTATAAGAGGATAAAACCCCTACCAAGTAAGGACCCATTTACCAATGATTTTAAATTATACTTCCAAAACTTGTTATTTTATACACATGATATTGTTAATATTTTATTTTGATTTATAAATCTGTTTAGTCAAAATACTCTCAAGTGTTTCTTCTTAAAGTCAAATGTAAAGACTGCATGTTTCATTTCTCATTTGATTGGTAATTAGAAAAATCGGATTTCAAAATAGTAAAAATAAGATTTAAAATTGTTAAAGATGTGCAAAGTTTTAACTATGCAGGCACGAATTTCCACTTAATTATTGCGCTTTTCTTCTTTTGGAAATACTATTTGACCCTTTCATAGTGTCTGGATGATGTCAGCCAGGGATCCAGGAGACTGGAATATTTTGAGAATTAGTGCATTTATTTTTAATGCCTTAGTAATGCTTAAGAAGGCATACTAGTTGAAAACTATAATGAAGTACCCTTAAAGAAAATAGCTTGCACCCAGAATATATCCTAGTAATTTTGAGTTAAAAGGATCATATATTACTTGACATATTAAGAACATAGATAACTGACACATACATCTGAAGTAAGGAAAAAGTAAATTTCAAGGTAATGAATTTGTTTTCTAAATAATGGGCTGGAGGTGTAGCTCGGTGGTGAAGTGCTTGCCTATTAGCACATGGCCTTGATTCTAGCCATAATACCACAAAAAAACCTAAAATTAGATGTTCAGCATTGAATTAAAGTCTGTAACTTTCAGGTATTTGTAATTATATTTTGAAAATAACTGAATTTTTACTTTTAAGATATGAAGAACCCAAAAGTTTTCATAGGAAACAAAAGTATAAGCAATTTCTAACAATACTCTTTTTTGTTTGTTTTCTGTTCTTTTCATTTTTTGCTTTTAGCTAAAAAGACAGGAAAAGTAATTATTATAGGCTCTGGAGTCTCAGGTTTGGCAGCAGCTCGACAGCTACAGAGTTTTGGCATGGATGTGACACTCCTGGAGGCCAGGGTAAGAATGCTGCTTTGCATTTTAAAGCCTGCCCCAGTGGAAATGTTGTTTAAAAAAAAAATTACTCTTGCAGATTAAGGATTGTACAAGTTGAACTTAATCAAATTGATTTTTATACCACTCACAGTGTCTTGGATACTGAATTTGTGCTTGTATGCATGAGTGTGTTGCTAGGGATTCAAACCCAGGGCCTCACTCATGCTAGGCTTGCATTCTACCTAACACCCCTCAGCCCCTGAATAAAGCATTTGTAATGGCATAACTATGAAAAACACTTAAGAGAATATTTAGCGTTTGTAAGGAGTCTGCACATCTGGGTATTTTTAGGTAATTATTGATTGCAGGTAGCCTTCAAACTTGGGACTCTCATGATTTTACCCTTAGTAGGAGACTGTTACTTACAGTGTTATAGTGTGTTCCTTGGTTGATAGTCAAAAAAAATAAGGAATTGTAGGAGCCATCTTCAGGGCCATATGAAGCCAAGATAATGATTTCCTTAATTAATTGTCCTAGATGGAGAAATGGAAGCTGAAAGAAGATAGATGGCACAACAGTGGATAAAAGAGTCTCACATTAAGATGCTACTAGAAAGTTACTTTCGTGAACGATTTTTGAGGCAAGGTCTCACTCTGTAGTCCAGGCTGGTCCCGAACTCACTAGGTAGCCCACATTGCCTTGAATTTACAGCAATCCTCCTGCCTCAGCCTCCCGAGTGCTGGGATTACAGGCAAGTGCCACCACTCACAGGTTATGTGCTACTGGGGAATCAAACCCAGGGCCTTGTGTGTGCTAGGTGCCAGCGCTTTATTCACTTTGCTATTCCTCCAGCCCTTTATGATTTTTAGAATTTATTTTACAGTGTTTTAGTCTCCCTGGACTCCTGCCATTAAAAAAAAAAAACAAAACAAAAACTTCTTAGATAATCTAAATAATCCAAAATTTTGTAAAAGCTTTGAAAATATGTATAGTGTAATCAGAAAATTTTTATGAACTAATTCTTCAAATGTTCCTTTAAAATAGTGTGTGAGGAAATTGAAATTACATATATTCCTGATATAATCTGTTAGTAAATTTTAATGGTTAATCCAGAAAATATTTGTGTGACTTCCATCTACTACATGACAAGAATACAGTAAGGAATGATGGGATCATTGTGGTCCTTACCATGTGGAGTTTATAGTCTAATTTTAGAGCTTTTTTTTTTTTAATCAGGGTATTTTCGTATTATTCCTAATTGTCAAATTATTACTACAACTCAGTTTTCTTACACTTGAAAGCTAGCAGAGATAGGCCTGGGCCTCTTGAAGGACAAAATGTGTTGGTAATGGTGTATTTTCAGTGGATTCCCTGCCCTGGGCAGAAGCCATCTGTCAGAGAAATCATCTATCAGATTATACTGACTGCTGTGCCAGGAGCATGACACACTGACCAGCCAGTGAGGAGGCTGAGGCAGAAGACATTATGAGGCAAGGATTCAAGACCAACCTAGGCAATCTCATGAGACCTATCTCAAAAAGAAATCACTGTTGACTGTAGAAATTGAGAGGAAAAATTGTGGTGGTGGTAAAAAGTATTTAGTGTTGGATTTTGTGAATGTATATTTTCTGTATGGGGGACTCTTGCATTAAGAGGTGTTATAGAGCACCAGGTAGATAATAGTACTTTTTAATTGCAAAGCCTTCTGACTTAAATGGTTTAATATCACATGATTTAACTTTATACCTCTTACATGTTACTTCCAGTTAAACTTCATTTACTCTTTGTGTCCACAGATTTGTTCTGTTTCATTTTGTTTTTTTCTTGTGGTTCTGGAGATTGAACCAAAGGCCTTACATACACTAAGCAAGCACTCTGCAACTGAGCCACATCCCCAACCCGTTTTTTGGTTTTTTTTTTTTTTTTTTTGTTATTGAGACAGGCTCTTGCTCTGTAGTTCAAGCTGGTCCTAAACTCCCTAGGTAGCCCAGGCTAGTGTAAAACTCATGCACACCACCTGCCACCTGCCTCAGCCTGTTGAGCACTGGGGTTATAGGCATGCATCACCACACCAGTCTGTTAACGTCATGCTAAGAGATAAAACCTGTGGGCTCATGCTTCTTCCTAGGCAAGTGCTCTAGTTATTGAGCTATGCCTCCAGCCCTCTTTTTACTGTATATATATTTTTTTATTTTGAGGCAGGATCTTGGTAAATTGTTCAGGCTGGTCTAGAATTTGTGATGCTCCAGAGTGGCCGAGATTATTGGTGTGCTGCTGTTTGTATTCTGTGTAAACTCTAAATCATGAAAGACAGAGCTTTGGTTGACCAGGTTATTGTGGTTAAAACAGGATTGATGATTTTGACCATTTGATTTTTGATACATAGGATCGTGTGGGTGGAAGAGTTGCTACATTTCGCAAAGGAAACTATGTAGCTGATCTTGGTGCCATGGTAGTAACTGGTCTTGGTAAGTAATATTTAATTGTATGTTGCAGCACATATTCTGAAACTCCTAAGATTTTTTTCTAAACTTAAATTTTTGATATATAGATACAATTTTAAAATAAAATGGTTAGGATACTATGTTCATTTTCTTTTCCATTAACACAGCATCATAGAATGAGCTATATAGAAAAATATGATGACTATTTTGGTCCAGGGTCACAGGACATGCCTAGTGCTGGCCTTTTTTGGTCAGAATCCTTGGGTGGTGTACATCATCATCAAAAGACAAGGAGCATATATTTTTATGCCTTTGCGCTCTCTCTCTCTCTTTTCTCTCTCTCTCATATGTATATATATATATATATATAGGGTGGAGCCCAAGGCCTTCACACTGAGCTACATCCATCCCCAGACCCCTTTTTGGCTTTTTCATATGAAAAAGGTCTCACAAAGTTACCCAATCTAGGCTTGATCTTGGGATTGCCCTGTCTTAGCTTCTCCCTCTCCTTTTAATGCCACCAAGAAGAAATCATGGGACTCCATCTCTAGTGATTTTTTTTTTTTAAACAGGGTCTTTCTCTGTAGCCCAGACTGGTCCTGAACTCACTATGGAGCCCAGGCTGGCCTTGGACTCAAGTCAATCAGCCTGCCTCAGCCTCTCAAGTGCTGGGATTACAGGCGTGTATCACCTCACCCAGTTTATGTGGTGCTGGGGAATTGAACTTGATTACTTAGGACTTGACTTAGCACTTGCTGGGCAAGTTCTTTTTTAAAAAAAACTGCTAAGCCATTCTCCCAGCCACATTCTAGTGATCTTATCTAGCCCTTATTACCTTCGAAAGACCACCATCTCTAGACACCGTAATGGGTTTGAATTTCTTCTGCCTTGTTGTCTCATAGTAAGGATTAAACTCCACCATAGACACTTCAAGGGGACAAACCATGTTCAACCTTTGCAGGTGCTTCCATTAGTGTCAAGTGAACTGCCAAGTAGTGTCCTTGAAGAGGGGGTACATCAGTATGTGCAAGGTATAAGAGGTACAGATTTTTTGACCTGGGGTTCTTCTCCAGCTCGAGGATATTCTAAGGAAACAGAGAAGTAGACCTTGTTATGTTTGGAGCATTTTCAGTAGGTGTTACTTAGAAACCATAGATTAAAAGGTTACATTACTGTACAGTCAGAAGTGTGTAGCCATTAAAAACTGTAGCTCCATAGTAACATCTAAGATGTCTACAATATATTGCTAAGTTGAAGAAGGATCACAAAACAGTACTTATGCTGTGATTCTTTGGTGTGGTGACCTGTAAGTTTTTGTACCTGAAAATCTATGAGGTTCTGTGCACAAGAGATTGTGGCTCATTTTTTGCTTTCTTCTTTATGCTTATTTTTCATATTTTGACTTTGAGCTTTTTCAAAATGGAACTTAAACACTGTAAATTTGGAGCATTTTCATTTGGGTAAAAAGTATTTAACTTTGAGGTTTTCCTGATTTTCATTAGTATGCTGACTCTGAGGTTTTTCTAGGAGGGAATCCCATGGCTGTTGTCAGCAAACAAGTAAATATGGAACTGGCCAAGATCAAGCAGAAATGTCCACTTTATGAAGCCAATGGACAAGCTGTAAGTTGAAGCCAGACTGAATTTTGCAGAATGTCTTTGGTTCTATTGGAAGTAATTTGGGGGGAGTGTTTGGCTGAACATACACACACACTATGCTGTTTTTTTGGTTTCTTGGCTCTGAGTTGTGAAAAAACAGATTATTGTGTATGTGCACATTTACATATGTTTAGGCATTTAACTTTAGACATTTAATAAGAGCTGGAGTTAGGTTAACTTTGTATTTTGCCATGACCACTTTTCCAAGAGACCTGTGGGGATGAAACCTTATTCGTCATTGCTTTGTATTGTGCCTCCCATCGTGTGCATCAGCTCTCTGTGTTCTCTCTGACTTTAGTTTTGAATTTATAATTCAGGCTTTTGATAGGTGTCTTAATTACTTTTTCATTACTGTGACTCAATGCCTGACATGTACAAATTAGGGGAGGAAAAGTTTATTTTAGCTCACAGTTTCAAAGGGTCACAATCTGTTCATTGGTGGCTAGCAACGGTGGAAGCACATTGCAGAGGTAGAGGTGGAGGCAGCTCCTCTTGGCATTGCAAATAGGAAGCCAAGTTCAAGAGGTCCCAGGTTCCAGGTCCCATCCCAGTGATTCACCTCTTCTGGGTCCAGCCTGTGTTCTACCCCTTCCAGGTTTAAGACCCTAATCTACCAAACTCTTTGTCATCTGTAATCCACCAAACCTGCCACACATCTGTCTTCCACCACATACCTGTAATCCCACCACACACCCATCATTCACCCTTCCAGACCTAACGGTGCATAGTTCCATATATAATGCATAATATCGAAATGCATGAGACTTTTGGGGGACGTTCCAGATCAAAACCACAATAATGCGCTAATAGTCAAAGTGGGTCTTTTATAGGTAGGTTAAAATTTTTGGCCAGAGGCATGGAAACTTTTTGTCATTAGTATGACAGAGCATAAAAGTGTTAACTCGTCTGGGGGAAGGATAGTAGTTTGACCATTCTAAGACAGACGTAGACTACTACCAGAGTAGTCTATAATAGGGGTGAGTGAGATTCAAAAGTATGTATTGAGCAGAAATTTTATGAACTCTCCTGTTAAAATGAGAGTCCACATCTGTCAAGATAAAAACCCATTATTTTTATGTTTTGAGGAAGAGAAGATTCGCATTAATTCAGCAGTTCATTGAACATCTTAAAGAGATCTGTAAGGGTAGAGAGATGAGCTCTACAAAGTAATGCTAGTATACAAAAAATTTGTAATTTTTTTTCTTAATTTTTGTAGTACTAAAGAGCCTTCCCAGTGAGCTACATCTCCACCTTAGTTTTAATTTTATATGAGATTGGGGCTAGAGGAATGGCTCAGGGGTTAAAGGGCTTTTGCTAAGATAAGCACTGAGTACCCAGCACCACATATTATCGGGCGTGGTGTTTCATGTCTGTAATTCCAGCACTCTAGAGGCTGAGACAGGAGGATTGCCATGAGTCTAAGGCCACCCTGGGTTCAGGACCAGCTTGGGCTACAGAGCAAGACCTTGCCTCCAAAAAAAAAAAAAAAAAATTAAAATTATTAACTTATTTATTTGCAGCACTGAGAATGGAATGCAGGGCTTTCACACTGAGCTATAGTCTTAGCCCCTTCTGTTTTGTTTCGTTTTGTTTTATTTACTTATTTTGAGACAGGGTCTCACTTTTTAGTCCAGACTAGTCCTGCATTCACTGTGTAGCCCAGGTTGGCCTCAGACTCACGGCAATCCTCCCTTAACTTCTTGCGGGCTAGGATTATGGGCATGTCACCATGCCCAATTCATCTTTTATGGGATGCTGGGGAATTGAACCCAGGGCCTTGAATATGATAGACAAGTACTTTAACCACTGAGCTATGTCCCTGGCCCCTCTATTTTTTTTTTTAGGAGGGTCTTGCTAAGTTGCCCATACTAGCTAGACTCAGCCTTTCAATTCTCCTTACAAAAGGGCTAGGATTACAGACATGCACTGCCACACTGACTTACAAATAATTCTTTTTCCTGTTTTTTTATTATGTAAATTTTGAAATAAGCATAAGAGTACTATAATGAGCCTTGATTTTTAAAAATCTTGTTTCATTTTTCCTGTTTATGGTGTTTTTGTGTGTGAGTGGATTTTGTGTTTTTGTGTCTGTCTAAGGCATTTTAAAGAAAACTGAACATGTAACTCACTTATATTAGTAGCACAAACTCAAGGCAGATTGACCTACAGTGAGATAGAAGAACCGAAGAATTGGGAGAGTACATGGTGGCGAGTGGGGCAGGAGATTTGAGGGGGAGGAGATTTGTGAGTAGCAGGTAGATTAGGATTTCAGCCTGTAACTGAGGGAAGGGGAAAGATATAGGAAGCAGAAGAAGGTGTGCATCTCAGAAGAGAGGTCTGTGATGGAGGATAAGCTCAGGCTAGAAAGGGCAGGAGAGAGGCAGTTGTTTAGAACGGAGATACACTCTGAAGATTGCTGCTTCCAAGACCGACTTGTAGCTCAGAACATTAGAGAAGTGGCCAGTAGGCAGGAAATTGTAGCGCTGAGATGATGAAGCAAGTGCTGAGGAAAAGGCTGCCATAGTCCTCAGGGCTCTCGCTGCCTGTCATTGAGACACTATCTTTTCCTTAGGCTTTTCCTGCATGTAAGCAAATTCATGTCTGACAGTAAAGAGGGAATTTATTTCTAGTAGAGATGCCCAGAGAACCTCTTTCTTGATAGTAGAAGAGCTTTAACATTATTTTTGCTTTTTTGGTACCAGAGATCAAACCCAGGGACCCGTACGTCCCAGCTCTCTCTCCTTTCCTTTTTCCCCCTTTTTTGTGTTTGTTTATTATGTGGTGCTGGGGATAGAGCCCAAGGCCTTTTACAGTGAGCCACATCCCCAGCCCATTTTTAGTTTTCATTTTGAGACAAGATCTCACTAAGTTGTACAGGCTGGCTTGAACTTACAGTCATCCTTCCTCAGCATCCCAGAATTTCCAAGATTACAGGCCTGCACTGCCAGTCCCAACCATAACACATTTTTTAAAAATTATTTTTGAATAGTATACCAGTATGTATTTCTCTCAGATGTGGCCTGTGTTGACTGTGAGACCTGACTGTTGGTTACTAGCATGGGGTGACATAAATACCTTGTGCCAGAATGTAAATAAATTATATTGTGAACCACACACATGACAACTCTTCTTGATATCCAGATTTTCTCAGTGAAGAAAGTAGCACATTGGCTTATGTTCTGGCTCAAGTTTCCTATCTCACCTGGACCCACCCTTGAGTAACAGTTAAGTATTGACTTAGGGTGTGGTTTCAGAATTTTATATGCAGAGTTGTTTTCCAGGTGATGCTGATAGTCACCATTTAATACAGACCTACATAGGATTTTTCTAAGTTGGTATTTTTATATATGGTATAGAGTGGGAGTTTAGTATTCCCAAAGTTTGGAAAGAATTCTTTGCATCTTTGAAGTTCTTTTACCTTTGATTGATCAAATATAAGAAGACATGCTAACATACCTGTTTTTCTGTCTCCAGTAGTCATCTCAGATACGTAATGAACGACTGTTGGTTAGTAGACTATGAACAACTCAGCTTATGTTGCTAATTCCAGTATGTGCAATCTAGTGGGTTAAGTAGGTCAGTAGTTTCATTCCTTCAGTTTTCAGGAGAAAAACTAAAGCTGCGGTGTGTTTGTCTCATGTCACCGTAGTCAATTTGTAGGAGAGTCAGAATCTATATTCTTTATTTTTTTTTCCTTTTTTTCCTTTTTTGAGACAGGGTCTTACTCTGTAGCCCAGGCTGGTCCTGAACTCACTAGTGAAGTCCAGGCTAGCCTTGGACTCAGTGCCAATTCTCCTGCCTCAGCCTCCCAAGTACTGGGATTACAGGCATGTGCCACCATGCCTGGATTATGTGGTGCTGGGGAAGCGAAGTCAGGGCCTTACACTTGGTAGGGAAGTTTTAACCACTGTGCCATTCCTCTAGTCTAGAACCCATATTCTTGACTGTGCCTGTATGTATCTTATCTACTAGTTCTGCTGCATTTGCCTGATCACAAACAAGGGGGCAGGGTGTGTGCGCCTCTGCCTGTGTGAGTGCATCTGCTGAACTACTCATAGAAACTTCTCTTATTAGGACCCAGCAGAGCTCGAAGAGAAAAAACTCACTCAGCCATTGATTTGTCTTTAGTAAACTGTTGAATAAAAATGGGGGTGTGCTTCACCATTCGTTATGTACAGCCTCATTCAAAAAGATGACTGCATGATTCTCATGTAAGGTACATAAATATTGATTTTGTCATCCTGTACAAGGCCAGCACTTACTCAGAGTTATAAGTATTTATTGCAGTATTGTCTTAAGGACATGTTTCCATACTCAGCCATTTTGCCTGTATAGGAAAAAAAAATTGCTCAGCAAGTGTTTTTTGGTTTGTTAAGTTGCTGTTGTTTTAATCACAAGAGTTCCTGAGCTTGCTTCATTCTCTCTGCTCCTACATGGCTAGCTAAAATGTTGAGCTTCTTTGTTTGAGGCAGGAGAATTTCATTGTGTAGCTCTGCATGATTAGAATAAAGGCTCTTCTATGAGGGGATTAGTATAAAATACTATAGGAATATTAAGAATATCTCTGTAAATAAAAAGGATCTCCCACACCTGCCATACATACCAAGTCAGATGCCCACAGATCAATGAGAAACGGAGCCACCCTCAGCCTGTGCTCTGAGCTCTGTGTGTCTAGCTCCAACTAACAAGGGAAAGGCTGACAAATGTACAGTTCACGTCACGCAACGTGTTGGGGACTGCTAGGGGACTACAGTGTGTACAGAAATGGGGAGATGGAAGGGCCCTAAGTATTTCTTCATTTTCTGTATCCTGGCTAGTAGCTTAAGACTTTAGGGGTGTTTTGTTTTGTTTGGGTTTTTGTAGTACTGAGAGTTGAACCCAGGGTTTTTGTGCTGAGTTGCAGCCTCAGCCTTTCTGTTTTTCATCATGAGGCAAGATCTCATTAAACTGCCTGGTGCTCTGCCCTTACTCAGGAGTGCTTCATGTAACCTTCAGGATCATATGGGGTTGGGCCTGTTTAGCATAGTGAAACTCAGGACAGTCTCTGAGAAAGTGAGGTTGCCATTTTTATGTAATCTTTTATAGAAAAATAAATAGCTTTAAAAAGTAATAATCACAATCTGTTTAAAGTGGCATATGTGTGTGATAGACTGGGATCTGAACCAAGGGCCTTTGCGTTTAATCATAGTCTCTCACCCTTTTTTATTTTGAGACAGAGTCTCACTAAGTTGCCCACTCTGGGTTCAAACTTAGGATCCTCTGGCCTCAGCCTTTGTTTGTTTGCTTCTTTGATAGAAGCAGCCATATAATTATTTCTTTTCCCAAAATTGCTTCTTAGTTTGTCATTACAGGTTCTTGCTGTGTTGGAATGTACAGGCCCACCGGTTTTCTGACATGGCACACAACTCCTGGTACAGATTTGTTGGGTTCCTTTCTTGGGTTGCATCTCAAGGACCTAGAATAAAATGGTCAGAAACATTATTGTAACTTATGTTTAGAGATTGCCAATATTTCGATTCTTTCTTGTTAATCTTTTTTCATAGTTGCTTAGATTACTAATAGGATCCAAAGGTTCTCACCCAAGCAAAAGAAATGACTTGAAACACAGATAGGTTAGGGTGCTTCAGATAGGAACTCATTTGCTAGTTTCCTTCATTTTCTGAAGTTACCACATAGGACTTTTTAACTAGCTTATTTTTTTAAAAAATGACTTCAAATTTTAAATTACTAAAAACACTAACTTTCCCCCGGTCAGTATTGGTTTCTAATGGATAAGTATTTTATTACTACTTACCAAATATTCCTTTAATTTCACATTGAAATTACAAAGTTGATGGAAAAACAGCCAGGTTTCACAGCTGTCCCTGGCTGCGCTTGGAGCATCCCCATCACGGTTGATCTTAGGCAGTGAGTGGGCCTGCTTGCTTTCGGGCATCGTCTCTGACCGCTTAGCCTTGGGGTCAGGGCTGTACTGGAGCAGCAGCCTATCATTTAGTGTCGGTCAAACGTGGCAGTAATCTTTTGGTTTAATATTTGTTTGATTTTGTTGTTACTGTTCTGTTTTCTCCTTTTTTCTTTCATTGAGTTTTGCTTTGTTTCTCACTGCCTTCCAACACTTACCCCCTCCCTGCCTTTTTAAACTACATTTCTTTTGCAGTCTTACACCTTGACTTTCCCATTTTGGTCTCCACAATCCATTCCTTATTTCCCTTAGTGGTTGCAGCTTCTGAGCTAACAATGCTTCTGTCGTGCTGTGTGTTTAAAACCTTGATTTTACTGCTATCATACAGAGTTAAACTTGATATGGCTTTGGGCTGTTATTTACAATTTATTTCTCTCTCTGCTGCACTGGTTAAAAGGACACTGTCAAGGTATTTTTTTCGTAATTTTTCAAATCATTTTCCTCACTGTTTACAATAACCCATTAAAAGCTTAATACTTAACTCGTTTCCTTTTGAAAATCCTCTCCATCACACATTCACACTGGTTTGTTGTTGTAGAGTTGCGCCTATATGTTGGGCTGGTACCATCTGAGTTTTTGTCATTGAAAGCGCATGTAAGACATCAGTTATTCATGGGGAGATGGGGAGACCGAAGGGAGAGTGAAATGAATTTATAAGCAGGCTACTCAGAAAACAGAGGGAAGAAACAAAAGGTTAATTTGGTCCCTGTAACCTTGACAGTGTCCCTTTAAGTATTTCTGTACTGCTTATCCCAGACCTTAGTTCCTGAACCTGAGTGCTGTTTACTTTCTCCGTATGAGCTCCTTTATGTGATTTTGCCCTAGCTGCAGAGATTAAAGCTTGTGGAAAGCAAGCCATGCAGTTGGAAGAGCTTTAATCCGTCCCGTTTGCATTCCTGTGAATTGGCACATTCTGCCCTGCTGTAGAGGCGTGTGTCCTCCAGTCCCATCCGGCTGCTGGCCATCCCCTTCGTAGGCACTTTGAATCCACACGTGCAAATACCAGCTTTTTGTACTACCGGAAAGGCAGTTTTATTTATTGTATCTCTGATCAGTTAAGATGGCATACTTGAAGATTTCATGCCAAAATGTAGTTTCCTTTTTGAAAGGAGAATTAAATCTGGGCTTCTAGAATAGTCTTTTGTAGTATCATTGCAGGAGTTGCTCTAGAAATAAGTTTCTGAGGAGAATTTCGTTAAGTTCTCCATCAATGTCTGTCACATCAATGAGAGAAAGTAAGTAGTCAAGAAAATGAACTTCCTGATAAGAGGGTCTCTGTCACCACACTCTAATTCTATAGTCGGAAGCAATGTGGACATCACTTGGAGCTCTCTGTTTGGCTGTGGAGTTGAAACGGCAGGTCAGGTGGTTTTGATCCATCCTGACATGGACGTGGCATTAAGTGCCCAAAACATTCTTTGCTTCATTTCTCGTCATAAACCAGATGGTTCTTAGTGTGGGTGAGGAATGTTTGAGTCATGAAGGTATCTTGATCTCTCTTCCTTGGGTGGTCTGTTAGGACTTGATGTGTGGGATATGGTTTTCCATCACCCAAGTGTGGTGCCTGCCGTGTGTACAGTCTCACAGGAGAGCTGCAGCCAGTCTTCTCCCCTTTCTGTCTCAGTGCAGACTATACTCCTTGCCGGGCCCTTTCTGCCACCGGATAGCTTATCCTGAGAAGACTTGGGTGTTTGGTGAAGAGGCAGAGGCTGGTGCTTTCCTATCTGTTGAGTTGCAGGGCAGAAATGAAGGAGTTGCAAATAAGAGGTGGAATCTTACTGTGGTGATCCCGTCAGCAGTTACTTATTGTAAAAGATGAGTCCTCCTCCTAGTGTTTGCTAGATCTTTCTTTATTGTTTTCATTCCTGTTAGGAACTTAAGGTTTGGTGAAATGAAATTCTGTATTTTGAACCTCATCTCCCAGTCACTGCCCAGCTGCCTTTTCCTTGTCTAATTGCTGCTGTGAATTCAGCAGTGGGATGGCAGGTAGATTACTTTGGGACAGACAGAACAGAGCAGTAACAGAGATGCATGATGTCTGTAGGCAGGGTACAGTGTGGTGTAGGGCATGGTCCAGCTTCATAGCCTGCTTTGTAATTTTCCTTTTATCTACGGCAGTGGGAGCCAAGCCTCCTTTTCCCCCCCTTTTTTTAGTCTAAGAGCTTTAGACATTTAGCTCAGAAAGTATTACTCTGCAGAAGAATAGGAGATGCTGGTGTGTTCTCTGTAGACACAAATTTTACTTCTCTCTTCCATATTCCCACCTGAAATTGTCAGCTTTGAGGTAAAGCAGATAATCTGGGCTTCCTATTTTCCCATCTTGCCCTTATTCTGGAAGGTCGTCAGGTGTGTTAACAGTTTTTCTTCTCTAGGACTTTTCTAGTCTGTTGTTTGCATGCTCAACTCAGCGCATGTCAGTTCTATGCACCTTGTGCTCCATGTAACTTCAGTTAGCACTGTGTATAGCCTGTGGCTGTCAGTATAGGTGGAGTCCCAGCTCTGGGGACAGAAGTGAGTAAAGAGGGAGCTGTCAGAACCAAAACATTTCATATCTCATTTAAATGGACTTAACCACTTCATAGAAAAGAAAAATCATTATTCTCAAAGGTTTTCCCTTTGAGATACATATTTTGATCTTTTAAATTTTAGAGCATTTGTCTCTTCGTGGATGGTTATGTTTAGTCTTATAAGGACCAACTCTGCTATATTCGGATTTTCAGGTTCCTAAAGAGAAAGATGAAATGGTAGAGCAAGAATTTAACCGGTTGCTAGAAGCTACATCTTACCTTAGTCATCAACTAGACTTCAATGTCCTCAATAATAAGCCTGTCTCCCTTGGCCAGGCATTGGAAGTTGTCATTCAGTAAGTACTTTGATGCTGCATATTGTATATTGAATCACATTTACAGATTTGCAATTTATGCTTTAAGTTTTTTTTAAAAAGTCTTATTTGATCACTTTTGTATGAAATTGTTAAATCCCAAAGTAAAAGCTTTTAAAATAATCACACGATCCTTGAGGTTCCTGTTGGTTGTGAAATTCTTATATTAAAGGCATGGTTACTATATTTAACTTAGCCTAGATAGTAATTTGCCACCAGCCAATTTTCTTGCTCCTAAGTATTTGAAATTCCTGCAGGTCTTAGTGCCCAAGATATTTTCAGTGGGCACTTACCTGGTGCTGCAGTGCTTTCTGGGTGCCCAGCACTCAATGTTCTCTCTCACAGGTTACAAGAAAAGCATGTCAAAGATGAGCAGATTGAACATTGGAAGAAGATAGTGAAAACTCAGGAAGAACTGAAGGAACTTCTTAATAAGGTGGATTTCTGTATTCTCTTCTTAAACCTAAGTTAGAAATTTTAAGTGCATATCTGAGTTTTTGTCTCCACTGGAGAGGTCAGCATGTTAGGGACTCGTTTTTATTTGTTATTTTATATTTTTCTTTTAACTTATTTTGCTACTATATGTTTGCAGTATGGGACTCATTATTCTTAAGAAAATAGTGACTAGTGAGAGACACTGTTTTATCTGTCTCTGAGTGTGACCCTGAAGTGTTGCTAGGGGAACTTCCCTCTGTGTCCACATCTCTTAAGCTGTTCAAAGCCAGCTGAGCACCTGCTCCCAAATGGTAGGACTAGAGGGAGACCAGCCGGCGCAGAGCCAGGTAGCCACTCAGGAAGACAGCACATATCAGAGCGAGCCCTTGCCGTCATTGCTTCCGTCCCCAGCTCAGGGATCTTCTCTGTCACACTTTCTGGGTCTCTGGTTCCAGATCTCTCAAGTCCAGGTGTTTATTTCACACCCTGCCAGCCGCAAGCCCAGTGCCCACATTTGGTGAACACCCCTGCAATCAGGGCCACGGGTTGTTACAGCACAAAGTCTGAGTGACAAGTCATGATTGTGTGTTTCCCTAAATAAAGTTTAAGTGGTGATACATTGTTTTTTCCAGAAATTAAGTTTATTTCAATACCTTCCTTTTAATGGATGCCCCCTCCCTCTTTGTTTGAGAGACAGCCAGTCCTTCGTCTCGGGTAGCGTTGTGATACCCCTGCTTTAAACCCTGTAAACATTTCTGTCCATATTTCCCAAGTGACATTATGAAAAATAGTAATTAAGTATTCTAACAACCTTGCATAACAGTTAGGAGGGAAGATACAGTCAAGGGTCTATGTGATTTGGGTGTTAATAACATTTGGAATGGTAAATTTGTATTTTTTCTCTTAGATGGTAAATTTGAAAGAGAAAATTAAAGAGCTCCATCAGCAATACAAAGAAGCATCTGAAGTGAAACCTCCAAGAGATATTACTGCTGAGTTCTTAGTGAAAAGCAAGCACAGGGATTTGACTGCCCTTTGCAAGGTGTGGTATTGAACGTGCCTTGTGAGCTTTTCTTGGAATCTTATAAAATAGTGCAGGTCTGGGAAACTCAGAAGCAAGGAGCCACTAGCCAGTCATAGGTGTCTTTAGTACAAAGAGAATCTTTAGTACACAGTGTGTGGGGCTTAATGAGATAGTATGATTTCAGATCTGCTTTTTCTTTTTCTCTTCCTTTGGGAGGTAAGATCTTACTGTGTAGTCCAGGCTGGTCCTAAACTCACTTCTGTAGCCCAGGCTGGCCTTGAACAGAGGGCAGTCCTCCTGCCTCAGCCTCCCCAGTGCTGGAATTACAGGCATACACTGACATGCCCAGTTTATGTGCTGCTGGGGAATTGAACTCAGGGCCTTGTGTTTATTAGACAAGCGCACTAACGGCTACATTATTCCTCCAGCTCCCAGATCTGCCTTTTCTATAGAATGCTTACCCTGCCTGCTTAAAATAATAGTAATGAGCAGAAATTTTAGACTAATTTGGAGTCAGAAGTTTAAATCCCTAGCTTGGTATCTTCTAGCACTGTGACCTTGGACTTTTTAATTACCTTTTCTGTATGACATTGTTTTACTTACACTGAAGTGAAGGGTAATTGTGAACCTTGAATAAAAGGATATATCTGGTTTGCTTATCCTAGTGCGAGGGGCAGAGGAAATAATCAGGAGATGGTAGCTGCTATTTCTTTCCCTCCTTGCTTCGTAGCACATTAGTAGGATGTTTTTTCTTTATTTCCTTTCTGCATGCTCTTTCTTTTCTTCAGTTTTGTCCCAGGCTCACAGCTTGTGTCCAAAAATCCCAAATCTCTGAACTCAGCTTACATTGAGCCACACTTTTCTGCATATAATCTGACGTGAAATGTGGTCCATACTTGGAAACTGGTAGTTAAATAAACTAGGTAGATACCTGACCTTTCAGGATAAATCAGATTCACTCAATCTTTTAAAGGAATATGATGAATTAGCTGAAACACAAGGAAAACTAGAAGAAAAACTTCAGGAATTGGAAGCCAATCCACCAAGGTAAGGAAAACAAACCCAGACATTCAGGAGGATAACTGACTTTTCTTTCTGTATTTTATTTAGAAGGAAAGTTGTAGAGCAATGAGCTTTTATTTATATTGAGTGTATTTTAAATTGGTTAATGAATGGGGGAAAAATCTGTGAACGTAGAGCTGCTCTTCATATTTCTATGTCTTCTTGCTTTTATATTTTAATGTGTAAGAGTGTCCTGGATACCTAAACAGATAGTCTTTGGGAAAAATCGGCCCTTCTCCAGAAGATGTAGTAGATGAAAGTTGTGAGTGTGGGAGAAAATGCTGTTGATTTAAATTTCCATAATTCTGGGAAAATGGGAAGGTATTGTATTTCTACCAAGGGTTAAATAGGATGTGTGCCTATAAATTGAGCTCATGGGGCCCTCTGTCCTTTGTTCTAAAGTTGAGGATTTTACCCATCCTTGCAATAAAGTCTATGCTTTATTTAAAATATAAGACAAAATCTTGCAGTAAACTTTCATAATGCAAGAATAATATGAAGGCTTCTTCCTCCTCTTTTTCAAACTGAAAATAGGAAATAACCCCCTTCCCTGTAGTTTGCATTCTGAGGGAAACTTACTACTGCTCTAGACATTAGGGGTAAAGTAGTTAATAGACGATTACTTTTTCCTTTGTAATTTCTTCATATAAGGCACAGTCTTGGCCCTTGCTAGATTTCGACTCATGACTGAAACCTCACCCCATCAGCTCATAGAGAACAGCAGTGATGCCCGTCATTAATCCTGTGCTCCCTTGCTCTTTTCAGTGATGTATATCTCTCATCAAGAGACAGACAAATACTTGACTGGCATTTTGCCAATCTTGAGTTTGCTAATGCCACGCCTCTCTCGACCCTCTCCCTTAAACACTGGGATCAGGTAACGTTCCTTTTTCTTTGACGAGTTTTCTCAGATAGACACAAGAAAATCAAAGAAACTCTTAATTTGTCTTTATGGTTTTACACAGCTTACTTAGATCATTTAAGTACAGTGAAATTCACCCATTTTGGGTGAACAGTTTGACAGTTTGCCACATTATGCTTAATCATGAGCTGCCACTTGCAGTTAAGATATGGAGTATTTCCGTCATCCTGAAAGTTCCTTCTGCCCCAGAATTGTCTGGTGGAGCACCTTTAAATGTGACTTAGCTCCCTGTCTTGGTTTTTTGTGCATGTTATTACTCAGTAAAATTCCATTGTACGTCTTTTTTTTGTTTGTTTGAGACAGGGTCTCATTCTATAGGCCAGGCTTGTCCTGAACTATGGAGCCCAGGCTGGCCTTGGACCCATGGCAGTCCTCCTCCCTCAGGCTGCCAAGTTCTGGGATTACAGGTGTGCGCTGTCACCCTGTGGTACTGGGAAGTGGAACTCTGGTACTTCGTGCTTGACTCAAAACTTTCTAGGCAAGCACTGTAACTGCCAAGCCATTCCTCCAGCCCCCTCCCTGGTATGTCTGTACCACAGATTGCTTAGCTATTCCCAGGTGCATTGATAGACATTTGGATTGTTTTCCTTTTTGGCTATTAATGAAGCCGCTATGAGTGTTTATATTTTTCTCTTGGGTAAATATCTAGGAGTAGAGTTGCGAGGTCCTATTGAAAGTAGATTTTCATGAAACTTCCAAACTGCCATCCTGCTAGGCGTAAAAAGTTCCATTGCTTCACCTCATGGCCAGCAGCGCTCGGGAATGGCAGGCTTCAAATGGTGGCCATCCTGGTGTGGCTGTGCCTGCCTTGCTGACTGGTGATGCAGAGCATGCTTATCTGCCATTTCTGTCTCCTTAGGTGAAATCTCTCACCAGAAAAAAAAAATTTTTTTGGCCCATTTAAAAAACCAGAGCCAGATAGCGCACACCCACGATCCCAGCACTGGAAGCTGAGGCAGGAGGATCATTTGAGGCCAACCCAGGCAATATAGCAAGACCCTGTCTCAAAAAGAAAAGTTGTTTTTTTTTTTTTTTAAAGACTGACTATCTCTTCTGTTGTGTTGAGTTGTAAGAGCTTACTGTGTTCTTCAGATTCTCCCAGAAGTCCTTAACCAGGTTTATGTTTTGCGAGTATAGCCTTAGCTTGCCATTTTGTTTTCTAAATACTTTTCAGTGAGTAAAGTCCTGTGAGGTCCTATTGTGTAAGTTTCTTTCTTTTAGGCTTTTGTGTGTTTGGGAATTCTTTGTTGGTGGTGGTGGTGTGGGGATTTATGCAGGACCTCACCCATGGTAGGCATGTGGTCTACCTTACCACTAAGCTACAAAACATTTTGACATACCTGAACTCATGAAGATTCTCTATATTCTCTTATAGAAGTTGTGTAGGTGTGGTTTTTTTTAGGTTTTGGTTTGTAATGCAGTTGATTTCAATTGTTTTCACCATTGTATATCTTATGCATATCCACAGAAAGTTTAAAATCAGCTTGTCAATTTCTACAAAAAGGTCAGCTCTGGGATTTTTATTAGAACATCTAATTTTAAGATGAACTGACATCTTGAGTGTTCTATCTTGAGTGTTCTAATCTTTGAACATTGAATATTTTAGTCATTGAATTAGAATCTTCCTAAATCTTGAATCCTCTCCATTTATTCAGATTTTCTTGACTTAGTAATGTTTTATAACTGGAATGTATAGGGCTTTTCCCACTTCATGATAAATGTATTTCTTGACTGTCAGATGGATTGATCTTTAAATTTGACTTTCGCCAGATAGACTACAAAGAAGTACATTTTTTACTAACAGTATTTTAGCTTAGCTTTCATCATATTGTCCTAGTAAAATTATTTTGACTTCTTAATCTCTCTTCTTTTTCTTTGGTATTGAGAATTAAACTCAGGATCTTGACACTGAGCTATGTCCCCATCTTTTCTTTATTATGTATTTTGTACTGGGGATCAAGCTCAGGACCTTCATACTGAGCTGTCTCCCCAGTACGTGTTTATTTTTAGTTCTGAGACAGGGTCTCATACCTCAGCCTCCGAGGATGCTGAAATTACAGGCCTGCACTACGGGCCCAACTTGATCTCTGTTTGCATTTTGGGATAGAGTCTCATTAAGTTGCTAAATGACACAGTCTGAGCTTTTTAGTTTGACTGTAGTGTCCCCCAGAAGCCTAATATACCTTTGGATACTGTGTACTCTTAGGAGATAGGGCCTGGCTGGAAGAGGCAGTTACTTAGAGCTTGACCAGGAGAGATATGAGCTGATTGACTCTTCTCCCTTACTTGGCTGTGTTCTGCCATGCCCTGAAGAGCTCTTTCTCCAGTCCCAGCCCCGCCTTGTGATTCCACCATTTCCCAGCTGCCCACCTGTGAATGGACTGTGACCTTCTGAGATGATGAACTAAAGTTGGGGATATCATTATTCAGTGCCAGCAACAAAAAAAATAAAATAGGGCTCAATTTTGTGATCCTCCTGCCCTGGCCTCCCAGAGTTCTGGGATTACAGGAGTGTGCCACTATACCCAGCCAATTTCTTCAGATTGTGTAGCATCCTGTTATTCTTAGGTATTTGAATTACAGTGAAGGTTGGACTTGTTAGTGGAAAAAGACCTTCAGAATTACAAGTTCTTTTATTATTTTGGTATAAATTCTAAGTTAGGCCGTTCTAGTCAATCACTGATACAGCATTTGAAGCCTTACCACATACCTGTCTACTCATGGTAAGTTGCCTACTAAATTTTGTTTGTAGGTGGTTTCTGCCGATCTGTGCAGGGCAGATCAGTCAGTTACAAAGTAGTGAGGGTTTTCTTGCCAGCCCAGTATTTTTATCTAATTCCTAACAATTATGGTGTGTGTTCTCTAAGAATTTCATGAATTTAAAAATGCTGACTAGTCTTCTTAACATTCCTCTATCCACAAAAACGTTCAGTGAATGTAAAGATTAATTTGGAGATTCTTACCTCCCAGGCCAGATGTTCTTTACTCAGTGGATTGTCTTCATATAGTTTGACACAGCCGATTTTGGAGAATTTTTCTTAGCTTTTAAAGTCTTTGTAAATTAAGGAAGAAAACCAGATTGTGCTTTTAGATAAAAGAAAATGTATTTAGACAGTGAATCTGATATCTTATAAATCTGTAACATATCAAAAGCCAAAATAAGCTTTTGTGTAATTTAATCCTTGGGATGGTATGGGCTTGGCGGTATAAAAACTCTTCATGGGGCCAGAGGAATGGCACAGTGGTTAAAGCACTTACCAAGCCCAGGGTGCTGAGTTGAAATACCTAACACCACATAAAGCCGGGCACAGTAGTATACGCCTGTAATCCCAGCACTCAGGAGGCTGAGGCAGGAGAACCTCTGTGAGTCCAAGGCCAGCTTGGGCTACAGAATGAGAGCTTGTCTCAGAAAAAAAAAAAAGAAGAAGAAAGAAAATCTTTTCAAGGAGAAAAAAACCTGCTGTAGTCCCACTACCCAGAAATGTGGTGCGTGTCGGTGTTTGTTTTTTCTTCTTCCTTTATTTTCCGTGGGCAGCTATTTGCAAATACTGAGTGATTATTCTTTAATTTCTACCTAAAAATATTGATTGTCCCTATAAGCTTGTGTTTTTGCACATTGCCATTCAGAACTCAGTGCAAATAGTAACAGGTGAAATTAAGAAAATGTGGAAATAGAGCATTCTTTTCCTCCTCATTAGGATGATGACTTTGAGTTTACTGGCAGCCACCTGACTGTGAGGAATGGCTACTCCTGTGTGCCAGTGGCTTTAGCAGAAGGCCTAGACATCAAGCTGAATACAGCAGTGCGACAGGTTCGCTACACAGCTTCAGGTACGTGGCTGTGGGGCACGTGAGAGGGAGTGCGTCCCGTAAAATGGGACTGATCTTTTGTTGGGCATGACAATAAAGAGTAAGTTTATTTCGTACTATTTTATAAAATAGTAAACTGTTCTATAAATGATAGCTCCTAGGTAAACATTGTGCATTTGCAGATGATTAAGCCAATGGAGATTTTAGATTTCCTGATCCTCTCATAAACTGGAAAATAGAGGTGCGTTTTAGAGTTTGTTAGTTCTGCATAAACTATTAATGGTTATTTCTGTAACTGGGGATTTCAGTCTGGTTTTGCTAAGTATGCTAATACTAGGATTTGGGCCTCTGCACTCCAGTAGGGTCCACCCCTTTTATTTCACCATCTGTACTGACCTTTGGGTTCATTTTGGCCCTTCAGAAGGGCAAATTTTTTTAGGCTTATTCTATGTTTGGAGCAGTCTTCCTGACAATTCAAGGATGGAGTTGCCCTGGGACTCCCTACAGGACTAGGCTCAGTGCTGTTATTACTGTTTGAATTCCAGGGTACGTGTCATGTGGAAGACAGAGCCCTTGTATGCTCTCTTTGGGATGGATAGTTCTGAACTCCTTCAGATGCCTAGTTCCCTCCCCACAGACAGCCCTCATGAGACTGCTGGGCATGAGAGGTAGAGATGGAAGCAACCAGTCTCTACCTTTCTGGCCCTGCCCTAGAATTGTTTTTATCATCACACACAAAACAGTTTTATAGTCACCACTGAATGGCTTCTCATTTACTCTTACAGTAAAGGCAGCTTCTAGTTGGTGGTATTAAGAAAGTCTTTTTACAGGCAGATGGAGCACAGTGAAAGTAACTGTGGTGTCATTTTTCGTTGTTCTACAGCTGCAGGAAATGGACATGTATTGAGCTCGCATGCCTAGGCACTGTATATTTTAATTGTATCAGTAAGAATTCATTTAAAAATACAAATGATAAAAATAACACCATTTTAGTAGTTTATCTGAGGTCTGCTTTGAGCTCAGTCATGTTCTTACAAATTCTTACAAATGCCTGCATCACAGGCATTCTCAGAGGTAGCGTGTTCTACAGCTGACTGCTGCCCCTTAGATCTATGCCAGTCTTTTCTCTTAGCCCTTACTGAGCAACTATCCACAGTGGAAAGGCATCCATTCATTTGGAAGAGACGTTTATTTTACTCTTAATTTTGGTCTAAATTACTTCAGTGAGTGATTAGAGTCTTCCTTAGTCCCAGTCACCAGTGTATGAAGAGGGCAGGCTAGAAAAGAGGCTTCTGCCGTGGACTTGATGCTGACCATGAGGATTTCATCCTGGCAGTTCTACCGTGCGGCTTTGTTTCTTACCTGTTTTCTTATATAAAGAAAGTAGGCCTATCTCATGGATGGTGTAGTTAGTTACATGAAACAGCACGTGGGTCCTATTGTGCACTGGTCCTCCTCACCTAGTCTCTTCCCATCGACTTCTCTAGGATGTGAGGTGATCGCTGTGAATACACGCTCCACGAGTCAAACCTTTATTTATAAGTGTGATGCGGTTCTGTGTACCCTTCCCTTGGGTGTGTTGAAGCAGCAGCCACCAGCTGTTCAGTTTGTGCCACCTCTTCCTGAGTGGAAAACATCTGCAGTCCAAAGGATGGGATTTGGCAACCTTAACAAGGTGACATGCCCTAGGCCCCTCTGCACACACCAGCTTTCTTCTTCCTTCTAGCTGAGGGGATGGGTTGCATGTGTGCGCATCAGGCTGCCTTGGGCAATCTCTGAGAGATGAGGCCTGTCTGTTCTTTCCTCAGAAAATTCATGTGATCTTATAGAATCATTTCAAACCCAGGCTTATAAAAAGAGGGTCATAAATGTCATTTATGAGAGGATTTCTGAGCTTATATCAGATGGAGACTTTTGTACAACTTAAGTACATCTTCCTATTGAGGCATAGGCGAGCTTAAAGCTGTTACCTGAGACATGTTTTATAAGCTTATATGACTCCCCCCCCCCCTTCCTTTGGTAGGTGGTGTTGTGTTTTGACCGCGTGTTCTGGGATCCAAGTGTCAATTTGTTTGGGCATGTTGGCAGCACAACTGCTAGCAGGGGAGAGCTCTTCCTCTTCTGGAATCTCTACAAAGGTAACTGCTTTCTGGTTTTATTGTTTTTACTATCCTTACAAGAACACAGAATTAGGAATGTTTGGAGTTTTGTCAAATACTTGCCTTGATTTTTCTTTCCATTAATTTAAGCGGTTCCTAACATCATCTCTTCTAGGAATCAGTAAAAGAATACATTAAAATCACCTCAGCCAGCAGGACAGTCCTGGAGAGCCTTCCTAGAATGGAAGTCTTTTTTTTTTTTTTTTTTTTTTTTTTTTTTTTTTTGAGACAGGTCTGGCTCTGTAGCCCAGGCCAGCCTTGTACTCATTACAACCCTCCTGCCTCAGCCTCCTGAGTGCTGGAATTACAGGCATGCACCACCACTCCTGGCTTTATATGGTGCTGGTGAATTGAACCCAGGTCCTTGCACTTTAACTGCTGTGCCATTCCTCCAACCCCCCTGGAATGGGAATCATATTCTTTATTCTCCAGCTTTCATGCCTCACTTGCCTCTAAATTTTTGGTCACTTCCCTTAAATTACATTTTTCGCATTCATGTCTCTGTTCAGTTATTTTCTTCTACAATTGGACAATACTTAACACCGTATAGAGCTAGAGAAAGTATTATTTATACCCCACATCCCTCCAAGAAAAGGATGTGCAGCAGTTATCTATTGCACAGTGGTGTCACAGAAGCATCACTTGCCCAGCCCGACCTCATCCCAGTTTCCTCCTATTATTTTTCCCTGCCTGTTAGCAGTGTCAGCCACACACGTCTCCAAGGCCACTCACTCCACAGTGGAGCTACTTTGTCACTGCACACATTTCTGGCAAGAGCTCTGGGCTCTTCCCTTTCCATCCAGCCATTAAGGCCGGTCCATGCCAGCATCTGTCCACAACTGGGTGTGCTTTTTCCACTGTAGACTTCACAGGTCTAGTTTACCTGACAGTTAACCGTGGTAACTGCTGTACTTATTTCTGAATAGCCTATATTTTCATAGCATTTTAAGTCTGTGTGATTGTCACTCTGATGGAATATAGTGTAGTTTGTTTGTATCTTTTATATCCCAGTATCTAGCCCTTTGCCTGTCATAAAAAGCATTGCATAAATATTCACCAAGTGGGTAACTAAAGGCTTTTGGAGAAGCCTTGCATAGCAAAAGGGGGTCTAGCCATCGTCAGAGAGCTGTCTGAGGGGTCAGGGTTGAGAAGTCTATGCTTAGGTACCAGCTTCTTTTAGTCAGAACTTCTACATTTTACAAGTTGTAAGAACTCAGAAACATCACTTGTTTCTAACATCTGGTTGGGGTTGCAAGTCTGAGCCAGCTGCAGAGCACCAAAAATAAGGCAGGGCCTGACAGGTTTTTGAGACACCTGTAGAAACAACCTAGTAACTGTCCTCCTCTTTCCCCAGCTCCTATATTGTTGGCCTTGGTGGCAGGAGAAGCTGCTGGCATCATGGAAAACATAAGTGATGATGTGATTGTTGGCAGGTGCCTGGCCATTCTCAAAGGGATTTTTGGTAGCAGTGCAGTGCCCCAGGTAAGTAGGTGGGAGGGAAAGTGGGGATCTGAGTTCAGATCCAACTAGACTTGACATATTGAAGGCATTAAGTTCTTGGTCAGTTGAGAAGTGTGTCCTGGGTGTATGTGAATTTTAATGTTTGGCACTCAAGCCCTGTAAGGTGCATTGAAAAAAGCCCCTCAGAATGTGAGCTGGGAAACCTGCAGGCTGCTACCTGCGTTTCTTCCAACCTTTCAGACACAGTGGCCAAGCTCCTGGGTACACCTTAGGGGATTGTTTTTTAGGGGTTTTTTGGTTTTTTTTTTTTGTTTTGTTTTTGAGACAGGGTCGCTGGCCTTGAACTCACAGCAATCCTCCTGTCTCAACTCCGCGTGTACCACCATGCCCACCTTACGTGGTGCTGGGGAATCGAACTCGGGTACTTAGCATTTGACTTAGCTCTTGCTAGGCAAGTGCTTTAACTGCTGAGCTATTCCTCCAGGCCCACCTTAGGTGATTTCTTAAGATAATCTCCTCACCTCTTTCCTGTTCTTTAAACCCATTTAAGCCCTTTAGTATTTCTTTGAAGAGACATAACTGCTACTCCATGTGAATTTATAAAAGCAGATAAAGGCCAAGTCTTTGTAGCTGGCTGGATTCACAGAGCATCCTGGAGAAGCCATCTTCCCTCCGTGTCTAAAAGCAGCAGCATCTGTCCACCACCCGGCTCATGTCTTTTGCCTCTTTCTCTTTCCCGTGTATTCTGTCCACCACTGCTTTTCTACCTTTCAGAACTGACTAGCCTGGCTCTGATCCCCCATTGACTTCTCTTCTGGTTTTTCCTTCAGCCCAAGGAAACTGTGGTGTCTCGCTGGCGTGCTGATCCCTGGGCCCGGGGCTCCTATTCCTATGTAGCCGCAGGATCATCTGGGAATGATTATGATCTCATGGCTCAGCCAATCACTCCTGGCCCTTCAATTCCAGGTGCCCCCCAGGTGAGAAACCAGGAAACTACATCTGGGTCTCTGGAAAGAGGCAGGATCCTGGGATATTGGTAGGAAAATGGTATCACTGGTTTTCTTTAGATTTCAGTCATTTTATCCATAGACATTTTTCAGATAACCAAGAACAGAGTAAACGGGAGAAATGGTAACTCTTAGTGTCTCATTTCTCAGGTTGCCTTCATAAACCTAAGCAGCCTATTTTCAAAATTGAAGACTCAGAGCAAAGTCAGCTAACTTTTCTCCTTATTCATTTTTTCCTTAATTTTTCATTTTGTAGTGGCTAGTAGGATTACTGCAGGTCTCAGGATTACTGGGTCAGGCATGCCCGGGAAATAGCCGAGTCTTTATCTAGCCTCTGCTGACCTTGGTCCAAAGAGCAGTAGGGGCTCCTTAGTGTTGTAGCTTGGGATCCTGGAATCAGCTTTGAACTGAAACAGATGAGTTCCTCAGTATTAACAAATGGGACTGGAGAAATAGCACAGTGGTGGCCCTGAATTCAATTCCCTTATATCATGTAAGTCGGGTGTGGTGGCACAAGTGTAATACCAGCACTCAGGAAGCTGAAGTAGGGAGATTGCCATGAATTTGAGGCCAGTGTGAGTTACATAGTTCAGTACCAGCCTGGACTAGAGTGAGATATTCTCTGAAAAATAAGGACAAATGCTGCGCTACCTATGGTTTGGGGTAGTTAAACCCCTCCCCACACATACCTGCTGCCAGTAGGTGCTGTGTGGGGAAAAAAATATATAAATAAAAATCTGTAATCTGAGTACCATTAAACAGATAGTGATGCTTATTAACTGCATCTGTTCTTATTTATCTGAAGCATCACTCTAGGACTGAGGCTAAGCTGTTTTTATTGTCCCACTTATGCTTCTGTCAGGTCCAGGAAAATGACGACGGTAATATTTTTGTAGAATGATGAACTGGTAATAGGCCCAAGGCTAAAAGCCTTCAAAATATGCAGCTAGGCCCAGTAGGGTATACCCATCACCACAGCAGTCCAGGAGAATGAGGCAGAAGGATAGCAAGTTGGAGCCCAGCCTTGGGCAAGTTCCAACCTATGTGCACACATAGACATCTGGGGATTCAGGCCAATGCAGAGTCCTGGGTTCAATCCCTAGTACCAACAGTAAAAACACAATAAAGGTGTATTTGCGAGCACTTGAGCAGGCAGAGACAGGAGGACTGCAAGTTAAAGGGCCAGCTTGAACGATGTTTTGCAACCCTTTCTCAGACGACAGAAAAGTGTTGTCTGCAACCTGTTGTCCTTTTCTCCTCTTCCCCCCCCCCCCCCCCCCCCCCCCCTTTCAAACAGCCAATCCCACGACTCTTCTTTGCGGGAGAACATACAATCCGAAACTACCCAGCCACGGTCCATGGTGCTCTGCTGAGTGGGCTGCGAGAAGCAGGAAGGATTGCAGACCAGTTCTTGGGAGCCATGTATACTCTGCCCCGCCAGGCCACACCAGGCGTCCCTGCACAACAGTCCCCAAACATGTGAGAGATGTGTTCTGGAGGATTGGTGTGTCCTTTGTTGTGTAAGCAATGCCAGATCACCCTGAGATGCTTTCCTCTTGGCAGCAGGGGTCACTGTCTGCTTTGACTAAACAGCACAGGGAGTAACTTGTCTGTTGGTTTGGAATTGTGTTCATAAAGACTGACGCAAGCAAGTGCTATGAGATAACATCTCCAATGGTTTGGTTCTGGGTTTTTTTTTTTAAATATTTCGAGAATAAACCTTCATATAAAACTAGTCCTATCCCCTTTGCTTCCCCTCTGGTTTGGGGTTGTATATAAGGTAGGTATATTGGGCCTTTGTGACTCTGTACCTTCTGTTTAAATGACAGTATCAAGGAGAAAAATGGCTAGCTTATGTTGGAAGATGACAGTGCAGAGGACCCATAGATACAGGGGGACTTCCTAACCCCTGGGGCTTGATTTCCCAGCTCAGACTGTATGGTGATGAGCCAAGAATGTACCAGGAAACTTTGGATGAATTTTCAAGATAAAAGTCTTAGAAGTTCAGGCCCCGGTAGACCTTTCTGCCTTTATTTCTAATTCCTTCTGTACTCATAGGTTCATTTTCTGATGCTGTTGAAAGTACTGATGGAAGATTTGGAAAGTATCACATAAGGGAAGGATCAAGGGCAAGGTAACTTGGGTAGTGCTACACATTACCCCATACTTACATGACTTACATCAGAAATCTATTCCAGTTCTAGATGGCCAAAGTCTAAAATGGATCTGCAATGGCTCTGTATTTATTGTGGAGGCCGAATCCATTTTCTTGTCTGGTTCACCTTCTGGTGACATCTATCTGCTTTGTGTGCATGGCTCCTCCTCCAGTAGTAAAACCATCATCTCCCTCTGTAAGGACACTTGAAATTATACTCAGGTGCACCTGGAAAAATCTCCTTAATCAGTTGTGCTAATTCCCCTTTGCCCCATGAAAGAGACATTTTTTACTAGGAAACTTTCTTGAGGGCTTTTAATACAAAACTATGTTAAGTAGTCTTCTAGAAATCAGATTACACTCATGTTAGTCAACCCTCTGGATGATTTGTCTTAATTGAGGTCTTGCTGAAGGGCAATACGATTGTGGTAGTCCTACTGGAAGGTTGAAAAAAAGCTGAACTGTGAGAACCGTGTACAGTAGAAGGTGCTTGGACTCTGGGATCCAGTACTAAATCTGCATCCCACGTTAGCCTGAGGGGGCTCCACTGGGTGTCAGATCCAGTGGTTAGTGCTGTTCTTTTTCTAGTTTTTAACCAAACACTGTAAGCAGCTTGAGAAAGTGATAAGACATAGCTGAAAATAAAATGGATTGACAAAATAGCTAATTCTTGCTCTAGTTCAGCTGTGCACTAAGCTGACATTTCAAGTCATAATACTCAGTAATTGTCCTAGTATTTTACCTCAAGTAGTGAACTGTACTAGCTGTACCAGTGTAAAAGTAAGAGCTGTGTGCAGAGAAGGGATCAACAAAACTGGCATTGCTGACAAGCTAAGGAAACTAGGGAACTTTATTGGTTACATATTGTGCTGCAGAGCCAACAGAGAGCATCAGGCCAGAGGATACATGCAGACAGGCAGCTTCAACTACACACATGCACCCAAGGAGCCCCGAGACGCCGCTCATGGCTTTGCCCTGGTTTCTAGCAGCAGGTTCTGGCCTCCTTGGTCCTGTGCATGGAGTAGGAATGTAGAAGCTGCTGCACCTAGACTCCAAGGGGCAGAGGTGAGGCCAGAGCACCTGACTGGGCGAGCAGGTATGGACCAGCAGAGACTGATGCCCAGCAAAGGGCCTATAATGCATAACAGTTTATTTGAAGGCTGTCTTTCCTAGCCCCCCTATCTTTAAAATACAAAAAAATAGACTTTATTCTCTTTAAAATACATTCCATTCAGTACATGTTCTGAGCTGTGAAGCAGCAGGAAAATAGGACCCCTTTCCTATGATCTTGGCTGAGGCTAATAACCCTGTTCCCCACTTGGGGTATCAAAGTCAAGTCCCTAAAAGCAGCTCTTCCAAAGCAGTCTCGTCAGAGTAACACAACCCACACCAGCAAAGGCAGCCAGGAACCCTGTTCCTTTGTTGGGAATTGGCAGCACTTGGCATTGACCTACTAGATATAAAGAACTAGAACTGCCCTGGGACAAGAGATCCAAGAGCACTACAAACCCCAGCCATGCCCCAGCACCCCACAAGAGGGAGATGGTGCATGTGCATGCTTGCCTGCTGCTGAACATGGAACAGGCCTCTTTAACCCACTCTCTCTTTCAATGCCACTAGAAAGCAAAACCTGCCTGCTGTGTCACCACAGCATTCTCTGGCTGTGCAGCATCAGACCTAGCAAGACACAGCCACAAGCCAGAGCAGCTCCTGGCCTTCAACTAACTGTTCGCCCTCACTGAGCAGCTGTGCAGGCAGGGGCAGGCTCCCAAGCTCCACTGGCAGCTCCAGGCACTGTATACTTACCAGTAGCTGTCAGTGACAGCCAGGCTGCCGAAGGGCCTGTCCTGACAGTGGACCTGTTGGCTAGGTCAGGTGGGAATATTTGGCTTGATTAGACAATTGTTTAACAGTCCTTGCTCTACACAGAGTCTTCCTTTAGGACACCTGATTGTGAAGACTGGGTTCTAATGGCCTTACCAGACTTGTAGCTTTGAAATACCAGAGCCAGCCTTGCCAGGCCATTTGAAGCCCAGAAGAACTGAGCCCCCAGCCTTCACTTGTTCATACAAATGTTATTTCCTGCAATGCTGAGAACATTTTAAAATAAAATCTATTTTACAGCGGTTCTATAAAGTGTGCAGATTAAAGAAACAGTATTTATCCTGAAATACTTGTTACAATCAAACCCTATTGCACTCAGATTTCAAAATGGCAGCCCCAGTAAAAGGGCACCACAGCTGTCCCTTTACCACACAGCATTTCAAGTAGCAGCAGATGTTGGTGCTGCTGAAATGTGGAAAGATCCAGGCTTTGGCACCAGGAGCTACAGCACCAGAATCTGGGCTCCGACATCCAAAGACGAAGGTTATTGGCAGATCTTTTTAGGCATGGCTTGGCACCATTCGTTCCATCAGCAGCGCCACAGCTTCAGTTCCCTATCTATCCCCTTAGCTGATCACTGCAGGAGTCGGTTTCCTTTGAACTCTGCATTCAGAGCTGCCAACTGGTGGAGAAGCAGGCAAGGTGGATGCAAGTGAGTAGTCGCAGCCTTGAGTGAGCAAGTTCCTGGCCAGTGACCCGGGAGAAGCAGCAGGGAAACGGCATCCTACACTGTGCAGCTGAAGTGGGGTGTGGAGAGAAGAGGCAAGCCACGTGACAGTGCCCTTAGTTTGGCAGAACTCCAGGAAGCAGGTATGAGCCCAGCATTCCTGTCCTGAAGTTAAGGTAGGTACTCCCCAGACCTGCTCAGGTCTCCTGAGTCTTACGCAGACAAGGGCAGGAGAGGTGCTGGAGGCCTTGTGGAGTAGAGCAGGGGACACCCCTCATGGTCCTCCTTACGAAGTCCTGAACCTTCGTCCTTGCTAGGAAAAATGCACAGAAAAGATGTGGGAACAGGAGATGCTAAGACCAGTGTTATAGAAAGCACTGAGCCTGAAAGCCAGGAGGCACCTACAACTGGCCAAGGCCTTAGAGGCACAGGGAACTTCTCCAAACTTGCCCACGTGAGACAGAAAAACTTAAGCATAAGGCCAGGGAGTTGAAGGCAGGAGGGAAGATGGTCCCCAACCTCAGGTGGGCAACACCTTCCAAAAGCAAAAGTTTGCCCAAAATAAGTGGTGAAGACAGCATCTAGAGTAGCAAATCTGGGCCCTCAGGAGATCATCCATTTCAAAGATAACAGGTTCCCAGGGACAACAACTCACCCAATTTTACACAGTAAGGTAGTAACACAGCCTCTAGAAAAACACCTTTCCAGACTCCCAATCTAATGCTGCCTTGCTATTGAAGACAACAGCATTTGCTTTATACAAGTTAGCCTTACAGGAGATCCCTCATTTTGAGAGGATGCTAAGTAGAAAAATAGTGCCAAGGATGCCATTTTTACCTTCCCTGTGAACTGGTATAAGGAAAGGGTCAATTTTTATCTGTGTGGCTTCCTGAAGAGTTGCTGCGCTTTGAACTGTATAAACCTGAGGCCCTCAGTGGGCAGTTATCTTTCCTTCAGTGAGGTCATTGTGATGATAGTTGACCCGCAAAAACCAGGGGCCTGCTGCTGTAGGAATGCATCAGCATGGTAAAGTGCGAAGCCTCCTCCATGGGGGATGGAGGAGGAGCGGGGGAGCAGTCTTGGTCCGTGCCTTTTATTGGAGCTATTGCTTGTGGAGTAACTAACAGGGAAATCACTTCTTCCTGTGTGCTTAACCCCTGGATGGGCACTTTCTAGAAGGCAGAGGATGCTGGGGCAGGCCCAGCTCAGTCTAGGGTTTTCCTAAGGTGGGAACGATGAAGTCAACTGAAGTCTTCAGCCACAGGAGAGAGTGTAGGTCATACCAGCAGCATCACTGCTGCCCAAGGCTTGTGCATTTCAGGTGCCTTTGGATGTTGAGAAGACAGCTTGGGGCAGGGAGAGATGACGGTGGCATTCCAGTGGGTGTCTGCATGCTCTACCCCCAAAAGCTGTTCATTTGGGGGCCAGGTAAGGGAAGCGTCAGCCTATGGGGTAGTCCGTGGTCCCTCAGAGGCAGCATCGGCCTTTCCTACTTTCAAAGTCTTGAGGAAAAGAACTCCAAGGGTAAAAGAGATGGAAGCCCTCTAAACAAAGCTGAGAGCTGATAATTCAGAGAGGGTGTGTGGGCCATAAGCACACCTAAGGAGCAAAGTGGGTGTGGTGCGGAGACTGAAGTCAGGGCATGAACCACGGAGAGAAGGGGGCTACTCCTAAGACACAGGAACAACCCACCAGGGAGCAGAGAAGAGCTTTGGGCTACTGTAGCGGGAGCTTTCTACATCTCCCTGCGTGGGGGCCAGAGTGATCCGCGCTACCCTGGGAACAAGGACAAGGCATCATGCATCGGGGAAGGCTGGGGCCTGGGTGACGGTTCAGTTTGTAGCCTCATCACCTGGCCAACTAGCAAAAGTTAGCTCAGCCATAGCCCGAAACCCTACCAGTCTCCCAGCCAAGGCCTTGGTCTTAAAATCCTTCACAGGGCAGGAAGGCAGGAGAGCTGAGAAATGGGCAGGGGAGAGGCAGGCAGCACACTCGCCTGGCTGGCTCAGTTCTCCTCAGCACAAGGCCTGCTTGGCCGTAACCGCTCCTCAGCCTGACCGCGCCTGAGCTCTAGTGACCCAGGCAGGTCGGACTGCTCCATGGAGTTGTGCAGCTGCGTGTAGACACTCAGCGTGTAGTCTTCATCTTCTTCCTGTGTGGATAAGTGAGAAAAGTGAGCTGCAGAGGCAGTACAGTGAGGGCCACACCCGCCACACCCTCACCCAGTGAGTCCCCTCCATCCTAATGAGTACAGGCCGACACAGAAAGTACATTGGTTCCGAGAAGTAAATGTTTGTAAATCCCAGCACTCTGGGAGGCTAAGGCAGGAGGGCTGCAAATGGGGGCCCAACCTGGGCAACTTAGTGACTTACGGAGACCCTGTCTCAAGTCAAAAAATGGATAGGGATATAGCTCAGTGCAAAGATACTGTGTTAAATCCCCAGTACTGAAGGGAAAAAAAAATTCTTAGAAATCAGCATAGGTCAAGATCTTGTGGGAACAAATATAGACCTTTATAGAGATAGGTTCAAAACTTAACAGGATCCCAGGACAGCCTGGAAGGAGTGTGAAATGGCACTTAGGGTTTGACAGCCTGCAGTTAGCAGGCTGCTTGCTTCTGGGACTGAGCCATTTCCTTGGTTGGGGCCAGGAATAGGCTTAACAGGAGGCTGGAGGCTTCAAGCCTCCAACGCTCACAGCCTCCTCCTGGTCATCCTCTCTCGCCTTAGCGACCAAAGCTCCAGGACCCAAGTTCCTGTCCTCCCCCTTCTCTACTGAAACTCAAGCAGGAAGGAAGGTAAGAAAGAAAAGAATGAGCTGGCAAACAGGCAGGCAGGTGAGCTCTTTCCAGAATTCACAAGGAAGGCACTTGGTGACACTCAGCTTGTGTGTGGAAAATGGGGGTAGAATTTGTTCCTGAGCTGTGGAGGGACAGGGAAGGTGGGGGGGGGGGGGTGCTGTGTTAAGTATAAAGACAGGCTTTTCCCATAACCCTAGTCTCCTACCTCGAGTGTCTGGGAGCAAGGCAGATGTCACCAAAGGCTCCACATCTAAAGAAAAACACTGGAGTGTAAAGCTTACAGCATAGGCAGAGCTACCACAAGGCCTGGCTCTCCCCCATATGCCTGCAAAAACCTGCTGCCTGAGGCTGCAGAACAAGAACTTGCTCTCAAGGCCACCATGTCCCTGATCTATGAACAGGGCTCAGGGCCTCCTGCTACCTCCCAGTGCTTTCTGGGAACTGCTCTGGCTGTTCTTGTCAGTGGGAGGATAACAGACCAGATTTCCTGTGGCATCACCATCACGTATGACAGCAAAACAGAAGAGACAACCAAAGGACATTGGAAAGCCATGGTGTTCGCTGCCAAACTCACCTGTGTGAACGGCTCTGAGATAAGTTATCTAAGCCCTATGGTCCCAAGTCCTGGATCAAAGCCAGAGTAGAGGGACGAAAATACAGAGAGACAAGGGAAATGGCACTCACCATGCCTGCAGAGTGATTCCAGGCAACAGCTGTGACTGTGTCTCCTGCTCGATTCCGATGGGTGAGCACCTCAGACACCGTGAGGCTACTTTGGGTCCTTCTGGAGGAAAACTCGCCTGCCTCCCCTGAATTTCCTGCCCTTTGAGGACCCTGTTCAGAAAGGTGGGCCCTGGGCTGCTCGAGTTCTGAGAAGTCTGTGGAAGACCTCTGGATGTAGGCATGGGTACACTCCATGTTTCTCCCCATTTGAGCAGGAGAATCTTCTAAAGATTTCAAGTCTCGCTTACTCTTCCAGGCATTCCGCACGGTCACATGCCTGGCATCTGAGGAGCCACCCTCAGATGGGGCACTATGGCTTTTCCACCTGATTGTCTCTGCTGGGTTTGTGTGGCTATTCCTCTCCATAGAATCTGATGGCTTGATGAGAATGCTGCTACGAGACACCACAGTGTCTGGCCTGTTCTTCGGGGATCCATCTCCCATTCTTTCTGCTTCTGAGAGCTGCACGGTGATGTCATGCTTCTGAATAGAGAGCTCAAAGGGAGAGCCAACATGGTTGCTCACCGGTGCAAGCTCTGGGGGCCCGACCTGGATGTTGCTGGTGGACGTGTGCCTCTCCCTCGGGGCCTCACCTGGGCTGGCTCGAGGGCTACTGCTGTCAGAGGGGTAGATAGTAATGCTACTTGTCACTTTATTTGGCCCTGGTTTAGAGGTAGGTTTCTCCAACACAGCCTCAGTTCCAGATCCTCCCATGATTTTTTTCACATTCTTATCAATGATAACAGGTTTGATAATACCTCTAGACCGCAAGGCCTCTCTGGGACTGAAGGGCCTCTGGCTCTTCCCCCCAGCGCCACTGGTATCTGGGGACTCCATGGCATTGGCTGAAGCTCTGACAGGTTTCAGAGATTCATTTTTTACCCCAGCATTTTTATCATTCTCAAATAAGGTTCTTGGTGTCCCTCGGGATTTGGCCTTTTCTCTGGAATTGGGCTGTAGTTTGGGCTCGGGCTCTGGCGTGATGGTGGTATTTACCAGCTTAGCAGTAACAAGAGATCCTGTATCCAAGTCATCGTCTGAGTCTGGCTTTTCTCTGCCACTAGATTTGATGACTCGACACCTCAGAACTTCGTGCTGACTGCTGTCTTTCATCACAACTGCTACTGGCTGCTCAGCTCCTTCTTTACTTGGAGTTGAAAAGCCCTGAAGGAAGTTCTCTTGGCTCTTGGAGCTGTACGGGTACTTTGCCAAAACAGGAGCTTTGGAACTGGTATCCGGCTCCAAGCCGTTAGCGGCGGCCTTGCTCTTAGTGAGTCCTTCTGAGGATGGTCTTCGAGATGAGGCCAGCGCACTGACAGCCTTAGAACTGCCCATGTCTGTGGCCTGAGTTATCTGGCCTCCACTGCCAGGCACCTGTCCCCGCTTGCCAAGGGGGGCCTCTGCAGGGGCGTCGGAAGCCTTGTCAGTTCTACCCAGAGAGTCGCTAGGAGCAGACTCACGAGCGGAGTCGCTGAACGTCCGCATCGCCTTCTCTCTTCCCTTCAGCCCGCCGTCCGCACAAGACCTGGCAGTCCCCTTCCAGCCCTTGCTGTGCTCTTGAGCTGCCGGCGGGTAGCGGCTGAGCACCGGTGGCTGCTCCTTGGCCTTCTTCCCCTCGCCGTGAGCAGACCCGGGTGCAAGTCGATCATCCGGCCTTTTTGTCTCCTGAGTCCCACTGTCTGTACCCGCCCCCGCATGGGACCCTCTGGCTGCCCTCCTGCTGACCAAAGCTGGAGAGGAGGCCTGCCGCTGGCTGGAGTAGCTGCTGTCATTGAGCGCAAACTCCCTGGGGCGGGGCCTCTCCCGCCGGTGCTGAGGGGACAGCTCCCGGGACGCCTTGGCAGCTGGGGCCTCGTGGCTCCTCAACTTAGTCCTCTCGTGCCGGCCTCTGCCCGGCAGGAGCGCGGCCTCTGCTTCCACTTCTCCGTTTTCCAGCTCTTTCTGCTTCCGGACCTGCAGCTTCACCTCCTCCAGCTGGCTGGCCAACATCTTGTTCTTATTCTGCTCACTCAGGTAACTGTCCTGAAGGTCGCTGTTTTTGGCCCTCATTTTCTTCAGTTCTTCCTCCAAGGATTCAAAATGTCGGATTTGCGTCTTCAGCTTCTCGATCTCCTGGTGGAGGTCTCTGACCTTGTTGTCCTCCTGGTTCCGGTTCTTCTCATTCTCAGAACGGTTTCGGGTCTCGTTGTCCACCTGCTTCAGGTAGTCCAGCGCTCCCTTCCTCCGCGCAGAGGACAGGCCATCCTCGATCCACAGGTCGCTCCTGTCCAGGAGGGTGGGCGCGTTCCTTGTGTAGTCCCGGCTTAGCTTCTTGTTCTGCTCCAGCTTCTGAGTGAGCTCCTTAATCAACTTCTCGTTTTCTTTCTCCTTCTCGTTTAAGTATTTCCTCTCACTCACAAAGTTCAGGGTTAAGGCCTTGAGCTTCTCTAGCTCAGACACCAGGCTCTGCTCCGTCCTGTCCAGCCGGTCCTCGGAGGACTCCAGCTCCTTCACCCTGACTCTGAGCGTCTCCAGCTCGGAGGAGATTTTCTTGGTCAGGTTCCGCTCCTCGTTCAGGCTCAGGCAAAGCTGTGCACAGTCATTCTTGCTTCTGCTGAAGGCCTCCTCCAGCTTCTCCAGCTCGGCCATGCGCTTCTGAAGCCGCTCGATCTCACACCTCAGCTCCCGGGTAAGGTTTTCCTCCTCCTCGAGTTTGTCCTTCAGCAAATGACACAGGTCCTCTGCTTTCTTGATTTCCTCATCTTTACCTTCGATTCTCAGCACCCGCTGGCGCAGCACCTCAATCTCAGCCAACATGCTGGAGTTGCTGCCTTCTGCCTGGATCACCTTGTCCTGCAGATCCAGGAGCTCGTCCTCAGCTTTCTGGAGGTTTTTTGTGGCTTCCTCCAACTCATCAAGGCGGCGGCTTAGGCTCTGTAACTTAAACCTCAGGTGGCGGTTGGAGGCACCCTCCTTGTAGCTGGTGAATTCAGCCATGTCTGCTGCAGCCAGCGTGGGCTCCCAGAGGCCTCCAGCTCCACTTGACGGGCTGAGGCACGGCTACCTTCCTCTGGGCATCCACAGCCTTCCTTGGCAGCTGGAGACCATCACCTAGACCATCACCATCATCAGTCTACAGAAGGAAAGCAGGAGGCAGGTCAGTCAGTGAGGGGAAGTGGGTGTGATCACTGCACTCAGACTGGTTTAATGGGTTAACCTACACAACAACACTGGTTATGACCCATGCTGAGCTGATACCAGCAGCACGTAGATGACCAGGGTCACTAGCAGCAGTCTGTCAGCAGGAGGCTGGGCACGTGCAAGCACTTGCATGTCCTAGCTGCATGTTAAGTCGTCAAGCAACCTGGGCCTAGTGTGGGTTTTCTGTGTTTTGCTTTGCTCTGCTTGTAGCACCAAGAATTGAACCTAGGGCCTCTGAGCTATGTCTTCAGGCCATTTTCATTGAGTCAGATGGTCTCACTGTGTCACTCACCCATCCAGGGCTTGCCCTTGCGATCCTCCTTCCTCCACCTCCCAGGTTGCTGCGTGGGGTTCAAGGCAGCACCAGTGCCCAGCGAGCCTCCCTCCCCAGGGCTGCTCAGGAATAATACATAGGTAGTAGACCCTGAGGTCATCCTAAGGGAACAATCAACTCTCGTGAGCTGCTGTGACTTGAAAGTGATATGATCTATCTCCTTGCTATCTAGATGCCAAGCCATCTTCCCACGAATGTCTTCACCATCTCTTCCCCAGAAATGTGGTATACCTGTAAGTGGAATTCAGGTACGTGCTGATGCACACCTGTAACTCTACCTGGGAGACTGAGGCAGGAAAATCATAAGGTCAAGGCTAGCCTAGGCAATTTTGGAAAAGGTGAAAAACGAACACAATTATTTATATATCAACAGATATAGAAATTACATCTCACAAAACCCAATAACTTATTCATTATAAAATTCTAAGCAGTGGTGCACAGGCTGAGGATGCAACATGTGCTCCCTGAGTTCTGGAATTTAAAAAGGTGAGAAAAAAACTTTTTCTGCTAACATGAGGAAGAAGGCAGGGTTGTCTTCTGTCACCATTACTTTTCAATATATGCAGTCAACCAAGAAAATAAAAGGTAGAATGATGGGGAGAAAGGAAGCGGTTTGAGATGACATGTCTTCATACACGAAGTCCTAAGAGTTAACAAAAAAGCTACTGACTGCAGCAGAACTGCAGGACAGAAGGTTAATATTTAAAAGCCAGGCACTTCCCTATGTAACAGCAGTAAGCCAGGGGAATCTGAAATGTAAAAGCCCAACTGTAGGGCCATAAAAGGACAAGGGGCAGCTGAGAGATGAGGCTCAAGAAGAGCAGGTGGGAAGAGCATGGTGCACCGCACGCTGGAACTGTACAGGCATGGCACTCGTTACATTTGTGTCAAAACCCAAAAATACACACCAGGCCGTAAGAATGACATAGTGGTTAAAGCAATTGCCCTGAGTTCAAGTCCCCAGCACCACATAAGCTGGGTGTGGTGGTGCTCATCTGTAACCCCAACACTCAGAAGGCTGAGGCAGGAGGATTGCTGTGCGTCCAAGGCCAGCCTGGGCTGCAGAGTGAGATCCTTAACATGAGCTGAGTGAAAAGAAGCACAGATGGACAGACCCGGTAGGACAAGTGCAAGGCACTGTGAATGACAACATGTTTGTCCCATTCTTCTCATTTCACATTTGAAGGTTTCGTCTTACAAAATTCTGGGACAGAAAAGTCTCAATCGAAGCTTTAAAAAAAAAGAACAGAATCTTAAAAATAAGAGGCTAGAACCCTTGGGCGACAGCACCAGGAAGTGCACAACTAGGAGAAAGAATGAAAGGCACACAGTGTGACCTGTAAGATAAAAACCATCACCACAAGCAAAAAACTGACTGCTGGAAGTCCCCCAAGAAAGCCAGGGTGAGAGGCAGATACCCGGCAGCAGCGGCCCCAGCCGGCGCCACAGTGAGCCTCGAGCCACCAGGTGGCGCCTGAGCTCAGCGTGTGCAGAGCCACCAGGCCACAGCAAGCAGCATGAGGGCCCTGCACCCACCCTCAGCCTCAGCCTCCGGAGACTTACCTACCGCTCTTCCCTTATCTTTGCTGCTTTTAGCTTTCCTCCCTTCTTTCCCAAGTACACATTCTCCAGGAAATGCAGAGAAGGGGACACCCCACCCCCTGCCCACTTGTAAAAGCAGCTTTCTTCCGCTCCCCTTAATCCCATCTACGTCCCCTACTCCGAATGTTACAAGTCCTGCTCTTGGCCTTCTGCCCAGTCCAGCTGGTACACAGGACCCAGGACTGAACTCAAGAGTAGGCCACAAACCAATTTATGTCAGTAGATACAAGAGATCTTACTACCATGGCATTTATCAGAAGGATTTAGTGCCATACTCTGTCCCACATCAGCCATGATTCCTATCTGCCGGCTGAACCTGCTACTGAATGGTACCGACCATCAGAGAAAACAAGTAATGTCAAGGAGCTGCTCAGGATTACACAGGAGAGAACAGGAGGCAAACATGGACACAGCACAGAAACTGCAGGCTGCGGGGCAACGTTCTGGAAGTTCTCGCCCAGCTCTGTACCACGTGGGGGGTCCCAGTCACAGACATTCCCACGGGCACCCTCAACAACGCCCCCTTAGAAGTCTGCCACAGAAACAAGCGGCAGTCACCAACTCTGCACCGTCCATTGGGTGCTCGGCTGTAGCTACTAACCAAAGTAGCAGATGAGAAGTGGAAATGTTTCGGGATCCTCGTCCCTTCCTCAGAATGGGATTTGATAAGCAAAGGTTTTCATGCTGGACTAAATACCATCATAAGGGTGGACACTGGAGCAGGCTGAGACCCACCGAAGCTTCTGGCCACCTTGGACTCGTCCCATACAACGGTATTGGAAAAGAGCTCTATGGCTTTTATTTAAAATAAAATACCTGCTTGGGTCAATCCCTTATTTTTAAAACTAAGAAGAAACAGACTCAGAAGTAAATAGTATCATGATTTCTCCAGCAATTTAACAAAACCAAAAACTTCAATCTCAGGGCTGGAGGAATGGCATAGCATTTAAAGTGCTTGCCCAGAAAGCACAAGGCCACATAAGCCAGGCATGGTGGCACATGCCTGTAATCCCAGCATTCAGGACCAGCCAGGGCTACAGAGCGTGACAAAGGAAGGAAACTTAAGTCTCTTGGCTTTCTATCCAGCAACCTTCCTACTGTAAATCAAAATCACCTCCCTCCAAACTCAAGCATTTTCATAAAGACCTCAGAGTGCTGTTCTGATTATACCAGACCTCATGGGAGCAGATGGGCAGAACTGGACAGTGAAGGCTGCTATACTACATGCAGTGTGTCAAGTACCTCACACACGTTTCTCCTAGGAACCTCAAATCCAATGTCTTACATGAGGTTTTGCATCCGCACAATGACGAGATGACATCCCCAGGCATGGTCAATGCCCGGCAGGATGAGCGGCGCACGAGTCGCAGCGAAGAAGGCCTCTTGCTACTATTCAGCCTGTATAAAAATGTAATGGGACCCTCACCTGTTCCAGGCCACAAGACAAGACTAGGCAGGAGGTGACTCTACCTCTAGTTCCAAAGTTGTTATTTTAAGAACACTACACTGGAGGCTGGAAGAATGGCACAGATGTTAGAGTGCTTGCCTGGAAAGCACAAGGCTCTGAGTTTGATTCCCTAGCACCACATGAACTGGCACAGTGGTACATGTCTGTAATCCCAGCACATGGGAGACTGTGGCAGGACTGCTGTGAGTTCAAGTTCAGGACAAGCTTAGACTAGAGCAAGACCCCGTCTCAAAAAACCAAAACAAAAAAACCACTACACTTTCTGGCCCACTCATGGATCTTCTCTATGCCTCAGTTTTTCTGAAAATCCAAAAGAAAATCAGCCCAATGTACCTCACAGAGTCATTATATACAATAAAGGGAGCAAGTGCGCTGTGAAAAGTCCTGCACATACCAAAGGCAGAAACCCCTACCCAGCAACTCACTAAGCTCTTCCGCTCTGCCCAAGCAAGGTAAACAAAGAAATGGATCAAAACTGAAACTTGTCTCCAACCTTTTGAGCCTGCGGGAGACAGAGGAAGAAATGGCTTACCACATCCAGGCCATCCACAAAAGGAAGGGGTAGACATGGTGTCCCGAATCCCCCCACCCGCGACTACTGACCAAGGTTCAGGAATCAGGCTACCTAGTTTCAGGTGGGGAGCAGACCAGTGTCTGATGGTTCATTTGTATTTACAGCTACTCCCCCGCACTTGCATTACCATGTGAATTCTACCTCCTATCAGATCAGCAGTGGCACTGGCTTCTCATAGGAGCGTGAACCACACCGTGAGCTGAGCATGCAAGGGATCTAGGTTCCACACTCCTTATGAGAATCTAATGCAGGCCAGAGGAGTAGTACAGAGGTTAGAGCACGTGTCTAGCAAGTTGTGGGCACACAAGGCCCCGAGTTCGATTCCCCAACACCACATAAACCAGACACAGTGGCACACACCTGCAATCCCAGCACTCAGGAGGCTGAGGCAGGAGGACTGCTCCAAGTCCACGGCCAGCTTGGGCTACCTAGTGAACTCAGGACCAGCCTGGGCTATACAGTGAGACCCTATCTTAGAGGGAGACAGCACAACAGCGTGTCCCATGTCCAGCAGCCTGAGGTGGAGCTGAGGCAGTGACGCTAACCCAACACAGGTCTGTGGGAAAATTGTCTTCCAAGCAGCAAGGCAAGTCCCTGGTGCCAAACACACTGGGCACCACTGGAGCAGACCCCTCTTTTCCTAGCACCTCCCCTGAACAGGCTTCGTTATTTATTCGCTACTTATGGAGCATTTAGCATGTACCCCAAAGTTTGCCAAGTGCTTGAACGGGAACATTCAGATGCCTTCAAGGAACCAGGAAGACACGGCCCTCCCTGAGCTCCCGCGCACTCGTGGGCAGCGAGTTGGCAGCTTCTGCCTCCCTGCCTGGCTTCACCTGCACAGCACATCACACTACCATATCCTTGCATGGCAGCTCAGGAAAGGGTAGTAACTGTGCCTGTGGGTGGCATCTGGCAAGAAAACAAATATCCAACTTTGGAAAAATCACAGGAAAAGTAAAGGTAAGAACAGCCCCACCCTTTAATGCCAACTTATCCAACACCAGCGTCTAGCTCTTCACTCCAGTTCAATCCTCACTTATGCAGGGCTGGGTTCTGCCGAAGCCTTTGATGCTGGTTCTAATGCGGCACTCTCCAGCACCACGGAAGCCAGCTCTTCTCCCGCCCCTGGCTAATCAGGAAGGTCTAAAACAGGACATAATCGAGTCAGCCCCGCCAGTCCTCCCAACAAAGCTGCCATGGCTCACTTCCTGTTCCTAATAGTCACTTAGGCGGGGGTCAGCAGACCTTTCCTTCCCAGGTGGATAAGCAAGCGCACACACTTGTAAGTCTCAGTTTAGCCTTCGTAGAACTAAGGTTTCCGTCCCTGTAACTCAACTCTGACACGGTAGAACACAGCAGCCTGACCCCAAATGGGAGCTGAATTGACGCAGCTGTGTTCCAGGAGCCTCATAGAACCAGGGGGAGACTGCATGGCGCTGGCTACCTCCTGATCCGAAGAATAACTGCAGCTCTGCCCTCAGGGAAGCTCCCTTGGCCACCGAGGCCTACTGCACCACGGCTGCTTGACTGCCTTTACTTTAGTGCTGGGCTGCTGTGGGTTTTTTTCCCCCCAAATCACTAATTCATCTGTTTTGGACACGCAGACTTCAAGATCAGTGGCCTAACAAGCACTCAGAGGTCCTTCAGGACAGCAGGGTGGAGAATTCATCTGGTCCAAACTCCCACTCGATGCAGAGGTTAACTAGCAAGCAGTAACTGTCCTCCTGTCTAAGCACTCCAACCACAGGAAGCGCAGTCCTCCCTCAAGGCAGGTTGCTCCACCGCTGCGCAGCTCTGAGGGAAGACACACTCTCTTGCTTCTCAGTACAGTTAACCTCCAGATTGTGTGGGGTTTGTTTTTACTGTCTTACAGACCCGTGAGGTCGGGAACGTGGCATTTTGTGTTTTTTACGGCTGTATACCCAGTATGTTCAAGAGCAGCTGGTACATAAAGAGGACAAGAAAAAAAAAAAAAAAACCCTGCTGCATTTGGCCAACTTTAGTCATTCCACCTTGCTGACAGGTGAGGCACAAGGGGACGGGCAAAGTAAACAATGCTGGGAGCCTCGGAATCCCATACAAAGGCAGCAGCTGCAGCTGGGATATCTGAGGGGCATGCAGGATCCCTAGACCCCTCTCCCGTCCCTCAGAAACTCCTCTAACACAGCATCTGTTCCCTGAAGACCTTTCAAGCTTTCCCCACAGAGGCACCAACCTGGCCTTCCCAGCTCCGTCTATCCTGCATTTACACACACACACACTTGCAATCCACCTCCCCCAGCAGACACTGACCTCTGACCGCCGGGATGGTGCCATCTGCCCTTTTCTGTCCTGGGCGCTGGAGACAGGGACAGGCTAATACAGAAACCTTATAAATGTCTAGTAAATACACAAAGTTAACAGTTTCACTGGATCCTATACAGGCCCAACCACATTCTCTTCAGATCATGGCACAGTACCCTAGCAAAGACACTCAGCCTTTCTGCCAAAGGTCGCAGATACTGTTTCCCAGAGACCAGCCCAGTCATGGAGAAGAGGCTGAGCCGGGGCCTAGCAAGGCTATGGCTAAGATCAGGTAGAATATCAGGCGCTGCTTCAGTTGAAAACCTCTGAAGTGGACCCAAAGAATCCAAACGAAAAAGAAGAAATAAAAAGAACACAGATCCTCCAGACATTAAAGTGAGTGTGGGAAGCAAACCAGCAACCCGTTTTAGGCAAAAATTTAAACAAATTAACAAAATTGGCGCCATGTCTGAAAGGAGAGGCTGGGCTGCTTTTATAACAACACAAGCAATGGAGTAACGGTGAGAACCAGGAGCGAACGGCCAGTGGAGGTGGGGGGGGGGGGGGGGGGGGGGGGGGGGGGGGGGGGGGGGG
>PVKB01005996.1:0-14148 GCA_004027205.1 Ctenodactylus gundi
GGGTTGGAATGCAAAGTGAGCTGGGCTTGACCCAGCTCCTAAGCCCCTCTCCTCGGACACCCTGCTCCCCGCTGGGCCTGGATCCACCGCTGGCGCCCAGGAGCACATGCACATGAGCAGGTGCATGGGCCTGACCTCGGAGGGGGCGCCGGTCCTGAACGTTTGTAGGTGGCCCATCATCTTGGGGTCCCTGGGACACCCTTTAGGGTCCCTCTGGACAGGTTCTAGAAGGTGCCCACTGCAGGGGGCCCGACTGCAGGACGCCTGGGTCTGGGCAGAGCTGGCGCCTCCCCTGCTCTTGCTGTTGCTGTCTGTCTGCATAAAAAACCTCCTTTCCTCCCTGGGGATAACAGAGACCCAATTACCGTGAAAAATGAAACCAGCCCTGAGCTGAATTCCTTGGTTTTCAGACACTGACATGGCACTGATCCTTTCATCCAAGCGGTGGCTGCGCAGGCCCTCCTCCCAGGACACTGGGCGGGGCTCGGGGACAGGGAAACCTCCCCCAACTCATGTGGGGCAAGGCAGGATCCCCCCTGCTGAATAAGCCACCATTCTGTGGAGCTGTGGCAGCCAGCCTGGTTTTACTATTCAAAGGAGAAGCCCAGCGCCGCTGAGCCCAAGCACAGGGCCTTGATGCTGCTTCAAAGGATTTTGTGTGTGTGTTGGGGGCGGGGAGGGGAGTGAAAGCCAGAAAGTAAAAAACTAAATTTGCCTGGGATCACCCCAGAAACCAGCAGGCTCTGTTCAGCGGGTGGGAACAGGGTCATTCAGAGCGCAGTGAAGGCTCCAGCTGACAACCCAGAGCTGGACTTCTGGGTCCCGCAGGGTCTCAATACCCCTGGGGAGGAAACTGCCTGTTTTAGCACTGGTACCTGAGGATGCTCTTGGAAACGACCTCTCTTTCCTTTTCGGGATAGATGTGGCAAAACTGAGCTACAAAGGCCTAAATGGATCGCTTACGCACCAACAAAAGACCTGGTTCTGGGAACCAGAAAAATGTAATTTCTGGAAACTTAGTTCCAAAAGACGATTGACAAACATGGTGACTGCTGGAATTAAAGAAATGATCACAGTGAGGGGCGCATGGCTATTTTGGCCTCTCAGAACCCCCTCTCGCTTTGGACTTAATCCCCTCGTTCCAGCCTCTTTCTGGAGCGGTTCTGGCAATCCACTTTCCTGAGCTTATTTACCAGGTGTGATCAAGCGCCACCCCACAGAAAGGCGGGCTCCCACAAGCGCGGCGGTGTGTCCTCACTCAGCTCCATCACTGGGCCGGGCACTGTGTGCCTTCTAGCTCTTCCCAAGGTCAAAAGGACCATGAAAGGTCAACACATCGAATGAATCCCGGACACCAAGGCAGCCATGCCAGCACCGCCGAAGACCCTCAGGAGGCAGAACTCCCAGAACTGCTCCGGAAAGTGCAGGAATAACAGGAAGAGTGTTCAAGAAGACGGGGAGATGGGAGGGGAGATCGTGACCTTGTGCTTTTTACTGTAATATTTTTTGAAAAACATAAACATGTACTGGACTTTTTGATTAGCCCCTTGCAGGGACAGAGGGAGCCCTGCACTCCTGGTACGATTCTGTGGAAAACGGCAGTAGCGCCCGCAGACCAGGGCCTGCCTCCTGTTCTGACCACGAGTGGCATTGAGAAGCCGAGGAGCCATGTGGCGCGGCCACGTCCTGGCCTGGGCACAGGGACTTCGTGTGTTCCGGTCTCCCAGGCGCTTGGCACCCTCTCAGCCTCGTGTGGTCCTGAGCGTGTGCCCGCTGGGCCCTAAAGCTGAACGGCCCCCACGCGCTGCTTCTTACCCACCACCGTCCTCAGCTTCATCCTCTCTTTAGTCATCCTTCAAGGCTCAGGGCACCTTCCTTGGAAGAATCTTCGCTGAGTCTCCCAGACCCCAGGGTGCAGATTCAGATTCTTGCTCTACTCCAAGAATGTGGGGCAGAAGAGCCTCCCCCGACACAGGACTGGGGCCAACCCTGGGATGCTTTTCTACTGAGCTGTACCCTGAATTTTGAGACAGGGTCTCACTAAGTTGCCCAGGCTGGCCTCAAACTTGTGACCCTCCTGACTCAGCCTCCTACAGCAAGCAATGTGTGTATTTTGACTTACGCTTAGAGTGGGCAAACTGTCCGTGGGCTTTTATGAACAGTGTCACCTAGGGATGCGTCTTTCGGGAAAACTATGTAAAAAGAATGAATTTAGCCAGGCACGGTGGTGCAGGCCTCTATTTCCAGCTTTCTGGGAGGCAGAGCTGGAGGATCACAGTTTGCGCCTTCACAACTAGGCGACTTGGTGAGACCTTGTCTGAAAAAATTGAAAATAAAAATGGGCTGGGCTGGGGCTCAGTGTGAAGGCCCCGGGCTCCACCTCCCAACCCACAGGAAAAAAAGAGCTGAATGCAGGAGAGAGGAAAGGAAGACAGGGCAGGTGTGATCTCTCCCCAGAGGGGTGCTGGTCCCTCGGGTCCCGGATGGCGGAAGCGCGTCTTACCGTGGTCACTCTCGGTGCCCGAGCGGCCCCAGTAGCGCCGCCTCCTCTCGGGGCTGTGGGCGTGTCTCTCGATGACCGCAGCGATGAAGCGGGTGTTGCTGACTGCGGAGTCAAGAACAGTGCGTCACGCATGGGTACCTGCGCAGGGCCAGCCTGGTCTCCCCCAAACCTCAAGGATTTCGAAGGTCGGATAGTGGGGGTTCCACAGATCAAGTGGATTCACCTATGGCTTTCACGAGCTGTTTAGAGGTGGGGCCGGGAAGGACGGATTCTGGCCTGGCCTCACCCCAACCCCTCCCTCTGGATTTCATCACCAATAGACCCCACCCTCTGGATCAAGAAAGCCCCGCCTTCTTTTTGGCTGGACTTTGCATGCTAGCTAAGGGAGCAGTGCACGGGTACAACCAGAAAGGACAGTGACTGCTGCCGCCATCCCATGGGAGGGCAGGCCGTAAAGACAGGGCCGGGAATTCTCATTGCCTCAGTGATGCGTCTGGTTCCGTGCGACTTCCGGCTGTTCTTTGAAGCCAAAATAACCACGAGGGGGTCAGGACTTGGGGACAGCCAGGACAGTGCCACTAACTAAAGACACTCAGGGAAAAGGCCTTCTAGAGTCAATAAGTCGCAGGAAGAACGGTATGAGAGTGTTCGAAGTGAGGTGAGGGGAAGGATTTGAAAGGGGCTCATGGTGAGTCTTTTATTGTAATGCACGTAAAAATTTAAACAATCACTGTCCACTTTGCTCATACTATACATGTGTGAGTGTGTGTACACACATTCTGGAAACTGTCCTTTCTACAATATGTTGGAGAAGGCCATGAAGGAAAAGGTTAAGCTGGTTCAGACCAAAGAATATACAGAAACAACAGCACAAAATCAACTGTAATTTTCTAAAACAAAGACCCACATTTATTCGTAATGAAAAAGGGAGGGAAAAAAGCTGGGTAGGTGGTGCTCACTGATAGCTCTGCACCCCCCCCTCCCGTGGTACACACTGACGCCCCTGCCCCCTCTGGGTGGTACTCACTGATGCCCCTGTCCTCGTGGCCGTCCTCGTCCCTCTCATCTCTGTCGTTCTCTAGGTTGGACATACGCACTGACATTTCTACCCATCATCAAAAAGACAGAAACATGATTATTTTATCAAGCAAATCGCTCATGCCCACTCCCTGCGGAGAGCCTGTCTGGTGGCCAGGCGACAGCACTCTGACATGGGGATGTCATTTGGACCTGGTTTCCTTCCTCAGTACGGCACAAAAATCACAATACAAAGCAAAGCAAGACAGACTGCGGCCAGGGCAGCTGCACCTGGAAGGGAACGACTCAAAGAGAGAGCAAGCCCAGGGGTGCAGGCCTGTCACCCCAGCACTCTGGGAGGCCGAGGCAGGAGGATCTCAAGTTTGAGACCTGCCTGAGACACCTGGGGAGATCTTGTCTCAAAAAAAAATAAAAAATAAAAAATAAAAATAAGGCCGAGCATGGAGTTCAGTGTGAAGGCCATGGGTTAGGTTCTCATATCACAAGAAAAAGAAACAAGGGCAGACAGATAGACGCAGGCTCTGGGGACTTCTGAGATGACAGCCAAGAAGCCAGAGATGGAATTCTGCCTTTGTATTCCCAGAGGCCCCACAACCGGGCAGCGTGCTGCGGGCCTGGGGTCGGCCCAGAGGAGGCCGTCTGCGGGGGATCTGTGAGGTTCATGCGGAACTCACCTTGGGCTGCCAGCGGGGACATGTGCTGGTGGCTGCGGCGGTGGATCTGGTGGCGGTAGGCGTACACGGCCAGGGCCAGCACCATGATGCCACCCATGATCCCGCCGGCCACAGGGCCCACGGGGGCACCTTTCATCATGTTCAGCGTGACCACCTCATCACCTGCAGTGAGCAAAGACACGGTTCCATGAGCTCCCTCCCTGGCCTGGTGCTGCAGGCCTATTATGCCAGCACTCTGGGAGGCTGAGGCAGGAGGATTCAAGTTCCAGCCTGGCTGAGCAACTTAGTAAGCTCCTTTTCAAAATCAAAACTAAAATATGGGCTGGGGGTGTAGCTCAGGGTGAAGAGGCTGGGGGCCTGGTCTCCAGCACCGCACACACATACCAAAGCGAGCTCCAGAGCCTCGTGCATGTACGACTCTTGCTTTGGAGAGGCTGTTGGGGCAGGTGTAAAAATCTGTAAGGTACAGACAGTCTTTGACTTTGGACAGTCAAACTCTATGATAACACAAAAGCCGTAACAGGCTCAGTAGAGACTGCATCAACATTATTATTATTATTTTTTTTTTTGTGGTTCTGGAGGTCCAACCTTCACACTGAGCTATATCCTCAGTATTTTTCTTTTCTTTTAAATCTTGAGACAGGATCTCACTAAGTTGCTAAGTCTCCCATTCTGGGCTCAAACTTATGATCCTCCTGCCTGAGCCTTGGGATGACAGGCCTACATCACTGGGGCCTGGCTTTGACTTGAATCTGCATCTTCCCCTGTCATTTCCAACAGTGCTGGGCTGTATAATCTTCTCCTAGGATGTTGGCACATGCAGAGAGGAGCAGTTCCCGTGTGGCCATGTGACCCCAGGAAGGTAAATCTGTAACACCACTACGGGACACCGCACAGCTGAACTCAGATGACTGACAGGTCAGGTGTCTCACATGGATTTAACCTAAGATGTTTGCAGCTTATGATGGCTTTATGGTGAATGTGGCCCCTTTGGAAACCACAGAGTATAGGTATACACTAAAGGCTTAAATATTTCAGTTACCTGTCAGCTAAGATTTAGGATCTAGTGCTAACTGCAGGAGGACATTGAAAGCCAAGGAAGGACGTAGCCTCCTTGGCAGGATTCCCACGGTCTTGGGCCCTGTTCCCAGGGGCTGTCCATCTGACGGTGTCCCTGTCCCCTGCTCCTACCCTAAGTTGCTGCAGCAGCGCCGATGGGCCCTAGTGTCTACTTCTCCTGAGGCCCCAGAGCTGTGGCTGTCCTGACCTGTAGAAGGTGCTGGGACAGAGGGAGGGCTGCAGGAGAAGACAGATGTCCCAGCCTGGAGCCCTGCACCCCCAACAGCCAGCTCCTGGAGGCTGATGATGATACCTCTCCTCATAGACACAGGCAGGAAGATGTGGACACAGGACTCAGCTGCTCCTGGCCCCCACAGACATACCTATGGCCCCCACGTCGTCCACGTAGGGACTCCTGGCCCCCACGATTCCCCCGAAGCACTCTTTCTGAGGCGCACAGTAGGACTTGTCCAGGTGAGTCTTGCCGTCACTGTCCACCACACACCACTCACAGTCCAGGACGCCAAAACAGTCCCTGCCAGAGAGAGTGGCCTGGGTTCCAGGGAGCAGCAAGGGCAGAGAACACAGACTGTATGGCACTTGGGGTCCGGGACTTTCTGGTGCCCTGAACCACCCACCCTAAAGCCTTCCTTTTTACCTTTTTCTGTACTGGGGTTCAAGCCTGAGTCCCTCACACTGAGCTAGAGTTCTTCAGGCCCGGGGACTCACGCTAAGCTAGAGCTTCAGGCTATTACCTAATTTTTGAATTTGAGGTAGGTTCTAAGATGTTAATTTGCCAGGTTGGGTTCAAACTTATGATCCTCCTGCCTCAGCCTCCCACAGCACTGGGATGACAGGACTGCCAGACTGGCCGTGGCTAGGGCTCCTTTTCCTTTTCCTTTTTTTTGTATTTTTTTGACACCGGGTCTTCCTCTGTAGTCCAGGCTGATTCTGAGCTCACTATGTCGGCCTGGAACTCACAGCCACCCTCCCAGAATTACAGGTGTGCACCACCATGCCCAGCTTTAGGGTTCCTTTTCTTATAAAGCGTGAAGACTAACAGTCTGAGAGCTGTTCTATGCTTTTCTAGAGATAAGACATAGGAAGCTGCCCTTGCAAACTAAACTGCGACACGCGCATCGCGGACTCCTGCAGGGTGACTCACAAAATCATTTTAAAATACCGGCCCCAACCTGCTGGAGACCAGAGCCTGGTGTAGTTTAAGGCCACTCTCCCAGGCGTGCGGGGCATGGGCGATAATCCTCTGTAGCAGGTGTTGGAGGGCAGTTTTGAAACCGCCGCAGTACGGGAGGGAAGAGCGAAGCTCCGCCTCCTGTCAATCAGCAGCGGCATTAGAACCTGACAGGAGTGTGCGGGCAAGGGGCGGGGCTTCGCTTCACGCCTCCTGCTCCCCACTCATTGGTCCTGAGGGCGGTTCTTCTGGAGCTTGTGGACCCTCCTAAAAGACCAAATTGAAAAGGTCCCCAGGTCTGTCAGATTTTGGTCTAATACTCCTTATGCCTTAGTCATCATTTACAAAAAAAGATTTTTATGGAGATGGGAGAGGGCTCTCGGGTAAGGGGGAGTACGAAAAGTGATTAAGAGGCAAAATACCCAAGCTCTGATTCTTTAAGGGGAAGGTAACTGCTGTGAATCGCAAATACATGCTGGCAGAAAGCAAAACAACAACGAAAATAAAGAAGGAATTAATAGGAAAATGAATTTGGGAAGCATTAGAGCCGCTACCAAATCAGATTTCCAAACTGCCAGTTTCTCCAAGTGTTTAATATACTATGTGTGTGAGCAGGGCTTGGTGGCACAGGCCTGTCACCCCAGCGCACTGAGAGGCTGAAGCAGGACAATCAGTGGTTTGGGCCCAGCCTGGGCAACTCAGTGACTTGGTGAGACGCGGTCTCACCATCAAAACCAAAAAGAGAAAAGGGCTAAGGATACAGTCCAGTGTGAAGGTCTGGTGCTCAGTACCTGGTACCATGCCCACGCCCACACCCACTCACTGACATGTACACTGTGCACACGCGAGAACAATGAGTAGGGTCTGGACAAGCACCGCCAGGCTGTGGGCCCACCCTGCGAGGCCCGCTCACCCGCTCTCCACCCTCTGGTTGCACTGGCTATTGACACACTGGTGGAGGGCGTCCTGCAGGCCAGGGTCGATGGCTGTGTATGTCACTGGCTCCTGGTGGACCTCGCAGCTGGGGTTTCTGTGCAGAAATAAGCCTGGAAGTTAGAGCTGACACACCCCACGACCACACAGCCCAGCCCTGGTCCTCAGTCTGAATCCTAACTCTGCTGGCTGGCACCAACCACCCCGGGCTGATCACTTTAAGTTTTAATTCACTTACGTTTCTGTCTCTCTCTCTTCCTCCCTCCTCCCCCTTTTTCTTTCTATAGTCATAAATACTGAACAGAACACGAAAGCATAAACGAAGCATCGCCTCCTTGCTCGCCAGCCCCAATTCTTCTTTTCTCAGGCCCAGGTGCCCAGGCTGGGCTTGCACCTGAGATCCTCCCGTCTCAGCTTCCCAGAGTGCTGGGATGACGGGTCTGCACATCCAGGCCGGGTTTATTGGTTGTTTAATAAAATTTCCATTAGACATTTGTTTCGATGCCTAAACAAACATATGTTAATATACACATACACACAACACTCTTTTTAGGACCCAGAGGGAATTCAGCACAACTTATTTAACTAGTCTTAAAGCTCGACACTAACGTAAAGAATCAAAGTATATCACCTGTGAATATATTAGTGTGTGTGGGAAAATGTACGAGTATATATGTCACGGGGTTAATTAAAAAACTAAGTGACTTAATGCGTATAAAATACACAACGCATGGCAGGCTCCTAGGAAATACTTATGAAATAGTCTTGTGTTTTTTAGTACAGAGCACATAAGTGGTTGACACTTTTATAGCACTTATAGTAATTGTTTCTAGGACTAGGGACTGGACCCAGGGCTTTTGCACTGAGCTATATCTCCTGCCCCTTTTTATTGTTTATTTGTATGGGTCTCACTAAGTTGGTAAACTGCCCCAGCTGGGCTTGAACTTGTGACCTTCCTGCCTCAACCTCCCAGAATGCTGGCATTACAGGCCTGCACCACTGGGCCTGGTTTATAGCATTTAAATTTAAATGTCAAAGTAGGCACCATGGGAGCCTGGCTCACTGGTCAGGTGCGCTGTGAGAATGACTCACCGATGAATACCCCAAGCCAAAGCATAGCTCCGGGGCCTTACAGAGCCACTGCCTGTGCGTGCAACTATGACCACATGTGTGTGGAGGCTGAGTGCCCGCATGGGCATGTGCACACGCACGCACGCACGCACGCACACAACGGAGGGATTTACCGGTTCTCGGCGTTAGTGAGGTTGCCGGTACACTCGTTGACCTCTAGGGGGCACTCACAAGGGCATTCGCATTCATTTTGCTCCATGCTGAAAAGCAAAGAGAAAGTCAGGAGGGCCCAGGCTGGCGGCCCAGGCGAATGTGCGGGTCTCCAGGGCACAAGCACTGGGAAAGCAAGCCCTTTGCTGGTACAAACAGCAGCCAAAAAGGTAAGCCATGGCCAAAGTCATATTTTCGTTTGTTTTTCATTTGTTGTGTTGTTTCAGTATAGGGGATAGAGCCTGGGAGCTTTGCACTGAATTCTCCGTCCAGCCCAGTTTTTCAGACAGGCTCTTGATTAGCTGTTCAGACTGAGCTCGAGGTTGTGATCCTCCTGCCTCAGCCCCCCCGAGTGTGGGATGACAGGCCTGCCCCATCAGGCCAGCTATGACTAAAGGTCTAAGTATGTGTTAGCCCACTTCCCCACCAGGGCGCTGGACACAGCAATGTGCTCCCATGACCAGGATGGTCCGGGTCCTCAGGGCCTCGCCCACCTGTTCTGTGCGGCCCCTAGAAGCCACGTACAGCGCCTGGCGGCCGACTCCTTTCCTGTTAAAGTTAACACGTTAAACAGTGCGGTGGACAGAGAGCGCGATGTGGTGCATTCCTACCGGTGACAGTTGAGACAGAGCCGGTCCACCATGCTACAGGCGCAGAAGGCCAGCGAGTCGCACGTCTCGTTGACGATGCCCACGAAGGCATTGGTGCCCGGGATCCTGGCCAGCCTGTACTTGGAGCAGTGGCTGCCGTGCACGAGGTTTGTCAGGTCTCCCTGCAGGGCGAGAAGAGAGTGTGGAGCCGCAGGCGGCGAGGCTGAGGCCTGCCCACCGCGCAGAGAACCGCCCCACCACTCACTGGCTGACAACAGCCAGAGACCAAAGTGAGCTTCTGGTGACAAGCGGGGATACGGGCACTGTGGGAAAAGGGCATCACTGAGAGCCCTGCCTCCCACGAGAGACGGTGCGTAGTTAACTGGGGATAGCTCGTGTAATTCCTTTTTTAATGTATCTGGTTATTTGTGCTTCTATAAGTAAAAACTTTCATAACCGATTTTGTTATTTGCTTTAAAAAATACTCTAATATAACAACAAAAACTTCAAAAGCTAATAAAAGGTAATTTTTAGGTAAGGAATAGTTTGAAATTTACTCAAAGGCAAACTTAGTTACCCGAAAACCACACATATTGCCTTCAGATGGCGAATAAGCCCTTACCCCCCTAGAACCGTACAATTAAACCAAAGCCTCCTAGTTCGTCTGTTTTTGGTGTGGCAGACTGAATTCTCAACCCTTGCAATGAGCTCTGATTTTGAGACAGGGTCTTGCTAAGTTGCTAACTTGCCCTGGCTGGGCTCAAACCTGTGATCCTCCTGCCTCAGCCTCCCAGAGTGCTGGGACGACAGGCCAGCACCACAGGGGCCTGGCTTGGGCATCTCTCGTACATATATATGTTGTAAGGATGAGGTGGACTCTGAGATCAGGGCACTGAGTGGTTCTTCCACTGCCTGGAAGGTATGCCTAGAACAGAAATCACAGCAGACTTCTCTAACTCCAAAACCCAGGAACACTCCCTCTCCATGTAGAGATAACTCAGGCCACCAAGAAATCACTTTAATCCATATTCAACTAGAGTTTGCCTCTGAAATATTTCTACTTGAGTGTCTCGGCTTGGTGTGCTAAAGACTCCAGAAACCATAACAGAAATGACAGAAAATACACAGACTAAGTCAGACTTTCCACTGTGACAATGTTGACAGCCTCCCAGTGACTATGTCCCCTATAAAGAGAGGGCCAGGCCAGAGTTGGTGATGCAGGTTATATTCTCAGCACTCTAGGAGGCTGAGGCAGGAGGACTGTGTTAATCCTAGTCTGGGTAATTAAATGACTTTGTGAGACACTGTCTCAAAATCAAAAATAAAAATGGACCAAGTTGTGACTCAGTGTGAATGTCTGGGCTCGATGTCCAGGACCCCTTCCCCAACCCCAAAACAAGGTTGCTTTCTGAAAAGGGTCTGTAGACCTCTAAAAGGGTCATAAGGGCTCCCCTTGTCCAGAGACACTGTTTAACTCCTATATACACTTAAAAAAATTCATTTTTAGAAAAGGGTCTCTCACTACATAGCCCGGACTGGTCTTGAAAACATAGCAATCCTCCTGACTTAGCCTCCTGAGTGCTGGGAATGTAGGCGTGTGCCACCATACCCAGCTTATGTGGTGCTGGGAATTAAGAGTTTGGCTTACATCAGACAACTGCTATGGGCAAGGGACTCTTGGTGCTCTATTTAGGATTTTCAATTTAGCCCAGAATGTTTTTAAAATTAATCACTTATTAAATGACTGATATAAATGCTCAGTCTAAATTTAATAAAACAAAAAACAAAACTCACAAACTTCCTGCAAGCGACTTTCTGGAAGTTAGCTGTGCCTTTCCCAAGTCTGAATTCCTTCTGATTAAGATTATTTACAAATGAACAGGGATGTCCTCAGAGCCCACGAAGCCCAAGCAGGTGCCAGGGTTCTAGGCTCAAGCGACTTCAGACTTCCGTGGCGTCACCTTGGGTTCCAGGCCAACCTCTGCGGCCGTAGGAGTTGCAGGGGACCGGAAGAGGTGCAGAGGGAACCCTTCGTGTTTATGGAAGAGTGTGTGAACCGGTCTCAGCAGATATTTCAAAGAGACAGACTGGGTGACTCCTTAAATGAACAGGACCCAAACCAAATACCAAACCATGGGACTTGAAAACATTCCCTTCCTCCTGCTGGGCTTACCCAATGGGGTGTGGGAACTGGGGTCCCGTCCCCACTTGTCCTTCTGCGATCCCAAGGCAACCGACAGGCAGGGAAGCTGCCAGGTGCTACGGGACATCTGCCTCTGTGTCCCAGAGGGACGCACAGTGTGTTGCCTGGGCGCAGACTTACCACGAGGCTGGTGTTGAACTTGTAAAACCTCTGGACGGTCCGATCGCTGAAGCTGTTACACAGGTTCTTCTTCACGAAGTTGGGGTGGTTCAGGATGTCATTCGCCACCAGGGGCTCCTACATGGGTCAGAGGGAGCACCAGGCAGTGGTGGGTCATGGGCTGTGAGCTGCCGGGACCTGGCCGCTGCTGGGTGTCGCGATCAATACCTTGTGAGTGATGTGCTGCTGTTCCACGGGGGCATGCCCCTTGGGGTCGATAAGGGTCGGGTGAGCCACCAGGTACCCCCTGTCCTCCATGATGAAGCACCTGCACCAGCACAAATGACACCTCATGGATGGGTGCCCACAGAGGACACACACCTCACCGAACGGAAGTAAACTGCGTGGGCTTCGAGGTCATGATAATTACACATGGGAGCCTCGGAGGGCAACTGTGTATGTGGGGGACATGGTCACCTGAGACATGGGTGCAGGGGAGAGTCACACTACTCTTTGGACACCCCATAAATGCCTAGAACAAGCCCACTCCAACCACGCTCGGGGCACTCAAAGATGTTTTGCAAGGATGTGTCCGTGGGAAATCTTTCCTTTTCTCAGGGGAAGTAGACCCGGGAGGAGGTCGGCTTCAAGGAAACCATAATTAAACCCTATAGCTCCTTCTTCCGATGGTAAATGTGCACAAAACACAACACTCAGGGAGGTATAAAAATATATTTGATGGAAATGATGGTGTATGCCTGCAAACTCAGCACTCTGGGAGGCTGAGGCAGGAGGATGGCAAGTGTGAGCCTGGTGAGGGCAACTCAGGGGCTTGGCAAAGCCTGCCTCAAAACCTAAAACAAAAAACAGGCTAGAGGCGTAGCTTGGGTGGAGGTGCTGGGCTCAGTCCCAGTGCTGCAGGCTGGCGTGAGGGCCCTGGGTTCGATCCCTAGCACCCCACCCCAACACACACGCTGGTATGGGGTGGAGGTGGTAAGCGACAGCAGGACAGCTCTAACCAGGGCCATCACCCGGTGCGCTCTGCTCTGCCTGGCGCATCACTTCACCAGGAGCCTGCAATCCCCCGTGAGGGGCGACGGTGAAATTTCACTGCGACAAGGACCTTGGGCATGAGATGGAACCAGAAAAGCTAGTTTAATAGCAGCTCGTATGAAATTGAGCGGAGGCTCTTGCTTTGATCAGACATGCTTTGAAATTCAGGAGGTGAAGACTTCCCGATCCCTGAGCCTCTTGCTGGGGAAATGGGGGGTGGGGGTGGGGGTGGGGTGTCTCCGCTGCTGAAATTGCACATAGACTCTGACTTAATGGAGAAGTTAACATCAAAAGTCTGACCCGTGAATCCTCTCTGGTCTCTCCCGCGCCACGCATGCAGAAAGCCTTCAATTACCCGGAGCTGCCGTGACTGCTAGTCACGGTCTTCTCATGTGCTATGTGGCTTTGTCTAAATCATAAACAGCGCATGTCTTAGAAAAGAGAAAAAGAACCCAAACCTTCTAAATAGAATATTCAGGCCATAAAACATCCATACTTCCATCCACTTTACCTTCCTTTCTTTGTTCTTTGCGAAAGGAATTCAACATGCAGTCAGGTTGGCCTTGAAATCAGGATCCTCCTGCCTCATTCTCCCCAGGGATGGGGTTACAGGCAGGCCTTTCTTCAATTTCTTGCTTAGCCTAACTGTATGTACACGACTGCCATTCAGTCAGCAGCACGCGATGTCCGCGACCCCTTGCGTCACCCGTGCCCCCAGGGCTCACCTTATCTTGTCGCCTCCGTCCTGGTTGCACACGGGCAGGAGGTCCATGAGAACCTTGTAGAAGTATCTCAGTGTGAAGTCAATGCCCATCACGGCCACAGTGTGCCCGGATGACAGCTGTGTGCTGCAAGTGGAAGGGACCGAGGCGAACAGGCGACGCTCACTCAAAGGCCCGAGCTGCGTCGGGCCCAAGGGACCTGGCACGGGGTCAGAAACTCATGCCTATGCTTCTCTTATCCTCCCCCAACCCCATCCCCCGTGTCTCATGCCTGCAAACCCCTGCGATTGGTCTAAAGTAACATGAAGATTTATGAGATAAAAGCATTAAGAATTTGAGGTATGGCTTTGGGATCAGATCGGCCCAAAGCAGGCGCAGATGTGGGGTACGGCCAGCCCCCTGGTGTCACGGTCCCCCGGACATAGCTGCACTATGGGGCACAAGCCAGGGTCAGAGTTAGGAGAGTGGGGGGTGGATGCTGAGTATCCTGTGACCTCTAGAGAACCTGTGGGATGGGGACCTGAGTGGCTCCAAGGTGATATTCTTCATTTTGTAGTCAGGGACACTGAGCCTCACAGGGCTGGGCTGATGCATAGAAGGTCACACGAAGCGTGGGAAGAGTGATGCCTGGTCTAGGTTTCTTTCTACTAAGGCTGATTTCTGGAAGCACCGTTTGTATTTAAGAGAGACTCTCAGATAGGCCAGTGGCGCAGACCTGTGATCCCAGAACTCCGGGGCGTGAGGCAGGAGGATTGTAAGTTTGCTGGGCAACTCAGTGACTCAGCCAGAGGCAGCCTCAAA